>JAZDUA010001111.1:0-204371 GCA_038098605.1 Gryllus longicercus | reverse complement strand
GTTCCGAGTGAGGCGCACAGTGATCAATTCTGCGTTCGTAGGTGTTCAAAATTCAAACTTTCAACCTTGTCATTGGAGTATGAAACATAAATGATTGTATTCCCAAAAGTCTAAAGCATCGGGAACCAGCTTGTGCAAGCCTCAATTGATAAGAAGAGGCGATCTGGAAGTCCTTACTTCAGCAACTTCCAGCTCCCTTCAAATTATTTTCGTTTGGAGCCCCGTTGAATGCGGTCCTGGTAGAAGTCCAGAGACTGGCCCCCGGCGATGCCCCGGACGTGATTGGGGGAAAATTTCGCAAGCCTACGTGCAGGTTGGCGGCGAATCTCACCATCCAACGTCCAAAGATCTCAACATCCAAAGATCAACGGTACATCTCACCGTAAAAAATCATCCGGGTCTAATGACGTCAGCTGTTGACGCGCTCGGAAATATCAAAGAATCAATTCGATGAGTATAAAGCGCTTCTGTCTTGACGTGCATCATTTGTCCGTTGGCCAGTGGGGGGGGGGGAGTACATGGAGCGTCGCGGTGTCTCGCTTCCTGGAGTGGTTTGCTTCGTCGTCGGCGGCGGCGTCGTCGTCGTGGCCTGCGGCTCTTGGACGGAATTTATCGGCGGCGGCCGCGTACTTTCCCCAAACCCCCGCCGTCTCCCGCCGGACGGCTAAGATACGACGGCCGGGGCCGCGGGCCCCGCCGTAGCCTTAATCCAATTGCGGCGGCCCCGCGGCCGCGCCGCAGGGGCTCTGCGCTTACCGACCCCCGCCCGCGATTAGCCCTCGCCCTCCCACGCCCTCCCCCCCGCGTCCGCCCGCGCAGGCGCAGAGGCGGAGACGGCACCGCGCCGGCCCGCCCCCGACGTCACCACGCGCCTCGCCGTGACCTACGCTGAAGAGGATGTCGCTGTGGAGGACACAGACTTCAATAGCGGCTAGTCATCGCCGTCGTTCACATTGACGTGTATGCTTTTTCGTAATACAGTACTGTTATGTCGACTTAACGTAATCAAGTAGAGGAACATAATATTTTTTTTTAACTGTCGGCATTCTTTAATTCTTGAGTATCGACGGTGACACCAGGACTTTTGACGTTTTGCGAGATTGCCAGATCGAATTTAGCCGCTGCTTGGAAGAGAATTCTTGCGACCCGGCTGCTCTGATTGGTAGTTTTCCGTTGTTTCTCCGAACAACCCCAGACGAATGCCGGAGCAGTACCCTAACGATGGGGCCACGGACCGCACGCGATCTTTTCTTCCTCTTACTCGTCCTATTTTCACTCCTTTTTCACAAACACACGTTTTTAGAATTACATTTGGTAGGTTGTAATTGATGTTAGTGTGATTCATTACAAGAAGAGTAATCACAATACCGTTTGCTGACGTAGTGTGTTGATTTCAGCAGTGTACGTTTGTGAAGGAAAAAGTATTGCATCTCAATGTCGTTAGAAAGTTCCGATTTTACACAAACTGTAAAGAAAAAACCCACATTATCGCCATCCTTGCTGCTACTTCGTAATCAAAGCCACAGCTGTTCCCGTCCCTAAAGCCTTTATCAGTGTGACTGTCAATGTTGTCAGCATTGCCTCTGCCGCCCACATTGTCGATTACGCTGGTATGGCTTCTCCCATCCTATGCGACCATACGTGTCGCTGATCATATTATAGCACCCACAGTAACCGCGCTCTCGCAAACGAAGTAATTGTTGTTGCAGTAGATATTGCCGCACCATACGAGGCTATCGTTATGTCACAAACGTCGTCGCCGACGCTGTCATTTTGGCTCATAGCTTTGGCAGCCGCCGCCGCCGCCTCCGCCGCCGTGGTTGTCAGAGGAGCCGACTCCAAAGAGGTAATCGTCGTCCATTGATAGGATAGAGACTGTGCTCACGTAGGGCTTTCGCTGTTTCCCGACGTCTCCTCCGCCTCAAAGGCTCCGTCTCTAGTTCCGACGCTTGCGGCAACTTCCCATGTGAATAACGCGCCCGGTATGATCACTCTCGGCTTGAATGCCGCCATCTTTGCTGTCGCTGTCGCCGATGCTTTTGCGCCTCCTCGTCCTGCCGTCCTTAATCACCTCCGGAGTACAGTCAACCCTCGCCACTCTACGTGCACTAGCGCGTCGGTGGGGTCGCCAACCCTCGAAACCGCTTCCCGCGCTTCAAGCGTCGGTGGGTCAGCGACACCCGACACCGCTTCCCAAGCTTGCGCATCGTCGGGGGTGAGACTGTCCATTGACGTCACTCCCTCCCCGAAATTAACGCTGTCGCTGAAGCTCCCCGACGTGTCTTTGCGCCATAGCTATCGACGAGGCGTCCGATATCCATAGTTTTATTATTATTATTATTATTATTATTATTATTATTATTATTATTATTATTATTATTATTATTATTATTATTATTATTATTATTATTATTATTATTATATTATTATTATTATTATTATTATTATTATTATTGTTATTAATATTATCATTATCATTATTTTTGACATATATGCCATTACTGACCACGCTACACGATTAACGTGTGGAATGTTTCAAGTATCAGCTTTCCTTTCAGCTGTACTCTCAGGACGACAAGGTTGTTACGCCTTGAAGTGTCAATTATGAGATGATGATGATGGGTGAAGGGATAATTACAAATCCCGACCATGTCTACGTAGAACCCGAACCTGCAGTCTCCTCGTCGCAGACAGTTGCGGCAGCAGGGGTCGTCATTATTATTGTTGTTGTTATTATTATTGTTATTTTACGTAACCATCTTAAAGGTCTATGAAAGGCGAGCCAAAAGTAGAACAGGAGTTCAAGTGCTGAGTGGTGGTAACATGTGAATCTGAAGGATGTGGGTTCGAATCGGCGCAAGCCATGAATTGTTTTCATTTGCCTTTCTAGCGCAAAGAAATTCTAGGCCGCTCGTGATCTACCAACATCTTTTCCCTAAATCCTTGCCATGATCGGTAGGCTTGAGTGTGATGTGTGCAATCTGTTTACATGCATAATTGAATTTGCTCCTTACAGCCATGGACTAGGGACAAGAGCTGCAAAGGGCTTATATGCAATGAGGCAAAACTGAGATGGGCGCTAGGAATGAGGTGGGGTCGTTCTGGGTGCGCGAGGATCTCTTTACCAATAATATTCCCTAGAGAGTGGTGTTACCTTGGACAGCGCAGGTTGGAACCATAAACTCCGATAGATGGCTGCCGGGAAGGGGATGCGACATAACCAAAAAGATAACCCTACCTGAAAAAATCGAAACGAAGTCTGTGCCATTTTGTTGCACCACTAGTTACCGTTTCGTTCACAAAGTTTTTTGTAAAGGTAGAAACGTCTTAAAAGTAACTTTCCGTCTACTTTTTTTGCTCATTACCTCTCCCAATTTCTTCACATTTCTTATTCTCAGACACCTCTTCCAAGAACTTAATCTTCCCAATCTATTTTTTTTCTTTCTTTTGGCGTCTGTAATACTTTTCTTTTACTTTTAATTGCTTCTTAAATGACTTTAATCCTTTTCCTAAGATATAACAAATTTAACTATGTCATTCTTTACTTCTTTCTTAGGGGCATTATCATGTTTTATAACTTTATTTTTTACTCGTCTGTACATTTTTTCTTGGGATTAAAGTATGTCTTCCTCAAATTAAATAACGAGGTGTATTTCAACTGTAGATAATATTTTAATTGTATAAATATGTTTGTAGTAAGCCAAATTTTATTCGATTTTTAATATATTTCTCTTTCTTATTTACAAGCAGATTATACTGATTATTACTAGATTACAAGCAGACTTACTGTAACCTTCAAGATAAAACAACCCGAGAAAAAACAAAATCGACTAAATGAAATAAATGAAATGTGTTTTCTAATAATTAACCAAATTTACCAAAAGAGACTTTTAGGGCAGAGAACGAAACTTGAGAAGAGATCTAATGAAAATATCTGAGATAACTGAATGTTGACTAAAATATCAAACTATAATAAAAAGCAAAAGAAAACGTCGAAAAAGTCGAGGAAGAAGATAAAGAAGACGAATGTGTAAAATAACTAAGCGAAACAAGACCAAAGAGGCAAAAAAAAATAAAGAAATCGGAGGAGAAGTAGTTTTTTAAACGGTATGACTTTTCCTTTCTTGTTTTCTTTATTGTCTTCTTTATTGTTTTCTTTTCAGCCATGGTTTTTCCATTTTTTTACTCCCCCGAAATCTCCCCTTCTCGTTGCGCTGACTGCCCTCCCCTCGCGAGATCCGTTGCGGCGGTGTCTGCGGCACGCCCCCTCGCCGACACAGCCGCTCAACACCGCAGATAATGGGCCTTGTCTCGCCCCGCCGACATCCACATCCAAGAGAGGAGAGTCGCGTCTGGGAGACTAAAGGGCAGGGAGGCGCGGTGGAGAAAGTTTGAAACGCTCGTGAAATGGAGGTGGGGTCAAACGGAAAGGAGGGAAGGTGAAAAGGGAAGTCGAAGTAGGGAGACGTTGCAGGTAGACCATGCAGAAAGAGAAAGAGGTGAGGTGAGAAGAGAAGAAAGGAGAAGAGAGGTGAGGTGAGAAGAGAGGTGAGAGGAGAAGGGAGGTGAGAGGAGAAGAGAGGTGAGAGGAGAAGAGAGGTGAGAGGAGAAGAGAGGTGAGAGGAGAAGAGAGGTGAGAGGAGAAGAGAGGTGAGAGGAGAAGAGAGGTGAGAGGAGAAGAGAGGTGAGAGGAGAAGAGAGGTGAGAGGAGAAGAGAGGTGAGAGGAGAAGAGAGGTGAGAGGAGAAGAGAGGTGAGAGGAGAAGAGAGGTGAGAGGAGAAGAGAGGTGAGGTGAGAGGTGAGAGGAGAGGCGAGGAGTGTATGCGTATGTTTTCGCGTAACATTGAATTTAATGCTATGTATAAAATAAAAATATATATGCTCAAAAATCACTCATTTTGTCACAAAAATCACAAATTTTGTCTCCATTTCTTTTACATATAAAACAAAGTACGCTCCACTGAATGGAGCAGGTCTAATTTTCGTTGAACTCTCGGAATTTTCAAAAATTGTACCTTTAGAAAAAATTGAGAAAATATGTGTTGCTGTAGCACCTCTTCGTTTATTATTTAGTTGCGGTACCTTTTTCGTACGATTTGCATATTATATCGAGTGCCGATTATATAAATGTTCTCAGAGAACATTCTTGAAACAGACCGAACACTATGAGTATGTCTCAAATTTTAAAAGGTCTATTTTTGAAACTCTAATCTCATTCTTTATAATAACAACTATTTACTTAATCCATTGTAATTAAAAATTGTTCCTTGAAATATCGCGTAGCATAAATAAAATAGTTGTACACCACGTAATCATTTCATCAGTGAAACAATTCCAATAAGTATAAATAAAATCTAAAACCAATTCGAGAAATTTATCAATTCAACTGGAAATACTAAAATCCATTAACACTCTAACAATTGAATAAGTCTCGACAGCAGTAGTGCTTCGTTTAATGCACGGTTAACCACCTAGCAATCTGTCTATTGGGAAAGCGCTTGAATATCCTCGACTGGCTCGAACTGAGGTTTCGCGTTGTATTGAACACGGCTATGGCTGCGCGCAATGGCGGCGGTTGGCCACAGAAAGAGTCGTTCGGTTGGCGGCGCCGCGCCGCACGTTCCGGGTAGAGAGCTAATTATGCGCCCACGTGCACGTGCCGCTTGGCAGTGCTGCGGCTTCTGCGTTCAGCGATTGTCGAATTTCTTCCCCTCCCCCACCTCCTCACCCACCACCTGACAGCCATCGTCCCCCCATTGTTTCACCGCCCACGCGAAACACGACACGTGCAGCAAAGGTCACGGCGTGGGTGATTCTCGGAAGGTCACAAAGGGTAAAGGCCAATCACCGAGCGCAATCACCTGTGTTATTTTTGCGGTATTGTCACGTTTTGTGGTTCTCACACACGATAGATGTAACCGAACGACGTGCCAAATGAAAGAGAATTTTACGATGAGAAGATAAATTGCATGTTCGGATTATGAATATTAACGCTTGTTCAAAATTAAATGAGTAAATTACGTTGGTGTAAATGTAACTCCGTAATGCGGCTTAAATCGTAGATTTCGCAAGTTTTAAAGTATGTTCCTCGTCATCTTATATACTACTTGTAAATTAAATCATATGTTAAATTTTGGTGGTTTGGCTCACATCCATATTTTCATTTCAGACGTTTGCGGAAAAAATACTATATACTATTCTAAGATGCCTAATTTTGCGTGACGAGGCGCAGGCCATCAGGCGTTCTCCTCTGCCTGACAGCGCAAATGTAGAACTGACATTAGCTATTAGGATGACAAAACAGGTCACCAGTTTTGTTCAGAGGCTTCTTTCAGACTTGATTCTTTACACGCAGAAAATGTACTACATGGAACAGAGAACTTTACTTCACCCTCGAAGGCAGATATAAAAAGGATTTATTCGCCCTTATGAGAAAATTAAACGACTGCTTCTTTCGGCTTTGTACCCGTGAACTTTAAAACAGCTAACCATTATATTAGCAAAGCTACAAGATGCAAAAATATGTCGGCAAACAAACACATTTTCGCAATTTCAAAAGTTTGTTCTATATATTACGTTTTCCCCATAATACATTTGTAAAATAATGCATGCGTTTACTACTTTATTTTATTTATATTTGTCTCTGCTGTATTGTTCGGCTGAAGAGTAGTTATTGAACGATGAGCAATTTTTGCAATCGAGTCACCGTTTTTATAACTGACAGACGAGCGGTCCGAAGATGCTGTATAAGCCTCAAAGGATTCTCGTCATTAAAATGATTAAAAATTGTTGAAATTAAAGCCAACGTTCTACACTTTTCAATTGTTTCCGGCGTCTTACTTGGTCTTCAATGGCCACCCCAGGAGGGGACGCAAACATTATGCGGGCCGAGTACTCGTGATGCAGCCCGCGCGCCTGCAATTACGCGGGGGCAATCGGCTGGCCATCAGCGAGCGCCGCGGGCCAGCGCCGCGCGCCAATCGCCCCTCGCTGCATTAAGCGGTCGGGGGTGGCGCTGGCTGGCGAAGGGGGGCAGGACAGCGAACGGGGTCGGGACGACAACGGGGTTGTCATGGGGGCGATCCTGGCAGTAGCCGGTACGGTTGCTGGGAAGGGAGAAGGCATGCAAGCGGGGAAAAAGCGGGAACGGATCCGGAAACGGTCGCTTGAGTGGCCAGGGTAACGGTCGGAGGGTCGTGGGGACGATCGTGGGGACGGTCGCGGGGACGGTCGCGGGCACGGTCGTGGGAACGGCATCGCGAGGACGGTATCGCGAGGGCGATACTGATAGTTTGTAGGAATACTTGTATATTGAATTTTTTTGGGAAGTATAATCTCTTAAGATATAACAGATTTTCGTTTCGTAATTTACAGTTTTACCAATGTGTTAGAATGAAAGGTTTCGTGAGCAACGGACGGTCACTCATATATAAACACACGCGCGCGCTCTTTGTGCTAATACTCACAGAGAGTACGGTTTAAACGATTGTTATTTGTAGGATATTTATATTATTATATTAATATTATTTTTCCGGAGGGGCAGCAGTAAGCTAGCACAAGCTCATCTACGAGGGTTGGGCTAGAAATCAGGCAACTATGTTGTTGTTGTTGTTGTTGTAGTAGTAGTTTTTTGTAAGAATAAGAGCATTGCTGGCATATGTGAAATATACCCATGAAAGGATATGGTATGATTTATGTGAATGGATATTTAACGACACCATCATTGTGTTTCTCATATTTATAAAGGTATTTGAAATGTTACTGTTTATTAAAGTTACTGAAATGAAACAGCACTGGCACTTACCAAAGCATTTTAGTACATTGAAGTTCACAACATTCCAAAAGCATTTCATACCCGTTCTAAAGGCCCGAAGACCGATGCTTGATTACCGCACATGCTACATTGGTCACGTGCGTCGCTGATCATTGTTTGGTACGCGTCCTCGGAGAAACTCTCCTGCCCATCTCGCGACTCTCCGGTATATAAGAACATTATTTGCAAGTACTTTCACCAAATCCCTGTAATGTTGTCGGACATTTATCCTATGAAGAATGGCTATCTTGCTGCATAAGCGCCGCTTAAAACGGGTTACATTCAACTCGCACGGCGGCAGTCAGACAACTACAACTGATTTCACATTACTCTCTGTGCTAATAGAGACTGTTCTTTTTCTGCTCTTCGTGGATTAGACTTCAGTCGGTTCCCTCTTCAAAAACTTTCCTTCCATCGTTTTTAGGGGCTTCTGCTCACGTCTCTCCTTCCATGTGGTTGATAGAGTAAAGCTAATTGAGGTAGTCCTGTATTATCCATCCTTTGCGTGTGTTCATACCAGTTGTTTCTGTATTTAGTTATTTTGCTTCCAATTCTTCCAGCATGGAGTTTTTCCCTTGATCGTCGATTGTTAGGATGAGCCTGTGGAAAGAAGACATAGAACACATACAATACGTGTGAGTTGCGTCATCTTTTGAGATCGTAGACACTGTCCGGTTGCGAGCTGGCGATTGCGTGGTCGGGACACACACACACACACACACACACACACACCACACATGTACGCACATCCAGGAATGCAGATTGCCCACGTGCGGTCAACATGTCCCCGACCTGTCCAAACCTACTGCAGAACATCGTGGCCACTCTCTTCCCGTCCCAGACGGAGACGAACCACGCAGTCCCGATACATCGACCCACGGACGTGCCCCCAGTCAGCCCAGATGAACTTCGGAATGCTTGCCGCCGGATCCGGGACACTAAAGCTCCGGGTCCGGACGGAATACCAAATGCGGCTCTGAAGGTTGCCATCGAAGCTCGCCCAGACCTCTTCTTGGGCGTTCTAGACAGATGTCTGAGGGAAGGTTCCTTCCCGCGCTGCTGGAAACGACAACGGCTAGTGCTCTTGCCTAAGGGCAAGAAACCACCATGCGATCCGTCATCTTACCGCCCGATTTGCCTGTTGGACACAGCAGGTAAAATCCTGGAGCGAATTGTGTGCAGCAGACTTGAGACCTTCGTCGAAAGCAACAGCGGCCTTTCCGATAACCAGTTCGGTTTCCGAAAGGCGCGCTCAACAGTGGAGGCAATCGGTAAAGTGGTGAGCATTGCTAGAGAGGCCATATCAGAAGCACGCTGGAGAAGGGGCACTAAGAAGTACTGCGCCGTCGTGACCTTGGATATTAAAAACGCCTTCAACTCAGCGAGGTGGAGCTGCATTCTAAATGCCCTTCATCTCCTGGAAGTCCCAGTGTACATCAGGACAATCATCAGCGACTACTTCAAAGATCGAGTCCTGTTGTACTACACAGATGACGGTCCGAGGCGCTATGACGTGACGGGTGGTGTTCCACAGGGGTCGGTTCTGGGTCCCTTACTTTGGAACATCATGTACGACGCGGTACTGAGATTGGAGTTACCACATGGCGCGGAGACCATTGGCTTCGCTGACGACGTGGCGCTCGTCGTAGTGGACAAGCACCTGGAGGACGTTACCCTCGTGGCCAACCGCTCCATCGCGATAATTCGCCGGTGGCTGTCTTTGGTCGGGCTGGTCCTGGCCGATCACAAAACTGAGGCAGTGCTGATTACCAGCAGGAAGACACGGGAGACCATCACCCTCAGAGTGGGGGGACATAAGATCCAGTCCGGGCCACACCTGCGGTACCTCGGCGTATGGATCGACGCGCGTCTCCATTTCGACGAACATCTTCGACTCGTCAGCCAGAAAGCGGATGGTGTGATCTCTGCCCTGTCGCGCATTATGCCGAACACCGGTGGCCCCAGGCAAAGCAGGCGGAAGCTACTCGCGACCGTGGTTAGCTCGACCCTGCTGTATGCAGCGCCCATTTGGGCCAGCACCCTGGCAACAGCAGCATACGCCAGGAGGACCATATCTGTCTACCGTCGGAGTGCTCTGAGAGTGGTCTGTGCGTACCGCACGGTGTCATATGACGCCGTATGCGTAGTAGCAGGAATGACGCCTATAGAGATTCTGGCGGACGAGCGCCGACGGATCTACTATCAGGGAAGACACGGCTCGCGAATAGAAGCCCTCGTTGCGCTGGATGAAGAGAAGAGGGAAACGATGAGACAGTGGCAAAACCGCTGGGACGCAACGCTGAACGGCAGGTGGACCCACCGTCTTATCCCACGGATCAACGAGTGGGCGTCGAGGGTTCACGGAGAAGTGGACTTCTTCGTGACACAGTTGCTGACGGGGCATGGATGCTTTAGAGCGTACCTGCACCGATTTAAGCTAGATGACGACCCGACGTGTCCAGCTTGCCCAGGACAGGAGGAGGATGTGGAGCACGTGATGTACAACTGCCCGCGATTCTCAGGAGAAAGAGACCAGCTGCAGAAAATCTTGCAACAGCGCCTGACACCGGAGAACACCATCCCATTGATGATGTCCGCGGAAGACAGATGGGCCGCAATTGCGACGTACGCTGCCCGGGTCATGCGACGCCTCAGAGCTGAAGAGCGTGCGAGAAGTGAAAGCCATTAAAGGCGTAAAGGAGGAGGGCTAGAATAGCCCCACCACCCCACCTAACGAAGTAATGCCTGACGGCGGTTCCGTAGGTGGGGCGAAGGAGGACGTAGGGTTTTAGTGGGTATTATCCACGGATGAGTCCCACACGAGTCGGCCCAGATATGTGAGCCTGGGTCGATAGTGCGTAAATGCATTTCCCCCGTCGTTAAAAAAAAAAAAAAAAAAAAAAAAAAAAGATTGCCCACGTGCCGTCAGCAGTCACCCGCGCCGACAAAGTATTTGCCTGCCTTGTCGTAATTGGCAAACTCATGTAAGGAGATAATCTACACGTATAATTATCAGAGCCACTGTTTTACACATTGCACCAGTAGTATTCAGTTTCCAGGAGTCGAACTAATTCTGCCACACACACAAACACGACAGTCTTGGCAAGTCATTGCATTAAGAAATAGCTTAAGTGCATAAAAGCACGTATGTAGATGCTCGTAATCAAATTGGCAAGCTCATGTAAGGAGTTAATCTACATGTAGAATTATCAAAGTCACCGTTTTTCACTTTGCGCCAGTAGTATGCAGTTTGTAGGAATGGAACTAGTTCTGCCACACACACAAACACGACAGTCTTGGCAAGTCCCGGTTCAATGACCCCCATCTCGATTAGGTTTTCGTCCAGTTTCCCTGATCCTCGAGCAAATGCTGAGATGGCCCCTTGTTTTGCTTCTGGACATAAATGTAACTTCAAATTAACTTCTCCCCATAGCACGTTATACACAGTTTTCAACTGTTTTTGACGTAAATAAATAAATAAAATTAATTGAGATCACATTGTTCACGTTGCACTAACAACGCATTAAACAGAACGCTGCCTTGTTAAGGCATTGGGAATACAACCACATGTTACAACATTACCGGAATTGTGAGACACGGAGCAATGTGTCCTGCCCTCACGATAGTGTAACAACAACGAAACTGAGATGAACGGCGGCGCGGCTGCCGCATGCCGCTTGGGGCCCTTTTGAGGCACTCAGCGAATAGGAACGTGTCTTGAAAATAAATTGTGAATTAGGCACTAAAATGACTTCCATTAATTAATAAAATTAATTATAAGATTGTGGAGCAATTTAAATTTCCGGAATTATAATGCAGATTTTGTGGTTAATTTTTTAAAGTAGTTATGCAACAACGTTATTCGGCCATGTGGAGGCACGTGCGGCTGTAAGCCGTGTGAGAGTTCTGAGACACAGGCGGAGCATGGTACAGGAAGATTCTGAGAATTGTCTACGCAACACTGCCTGCTCCCTTAGGCTCACGTCCGCTTGCAAGAGTTACATATACTACAAAATAGTCGTACATTATTCTTGATAAAAAAAATTGTACTAGAAACCTAACTGCAATGATGTGCATATGTTAAGATAGATAATTAGGCTTGTGAAATGGATAGTTTGCGTGCCCGAACAGCTCTTGTGAATTGTAATCGACATACAGAAGTATTGTCTCTGTGAATTGTAATGACATGGCATAATTCCATGCCATTTCACAGCTTTTAATACTCTGTAAAGTTTCATCAGGCATTATTTTAGCACTTATTTTTATGAATAAAAAGTTTTATCATATTATTATTATTATTATTATTATTATTATTATATACGTATTCATTTAATACGATTTTTCGATGACAGTAAAAAACAGTATTGGCCTCATATGCTTAGTATCACGGAAGAGATAAAAATGTATGTACTGTATTGCTTTGTCGAGTTGATATGCTTATAGAGTAAAATACAGAAATCCCCACTCAAAAATTCAATTAAATTGCCATTCGTTTCTTTTTCAAGCAGTTAAATATACGATTGCTCGTAATTATTAATAATAAAGCTAAAATAAATCTGAATATACACAGTTGAGTAAAAAATATTAAAAATATAACGTAGTTCATTAAAAAAGTTAAAAATTTCAAATTAAAAATTTTCTTTCTAGCAAATAAAACCAAAATGTCCAAATGCCAAATAACGATTTTATATGTAGGTATTTCAATAGTGGTACTTACACATATCTACACAAACAATACTTACTCTCAATACTTACAAATGTTAAATAAAATGCGGCTCTGCGGCACTCGCTGTTATTAGCAGGATCCGCGGAAGCCAAAAAGCTAAAGGGAGGATTCTGGAATATGTTTAATTCACGACCGTATCGCATGACTGCCCAGTTCAGCAGTGGATCGCATGACCGGCCAATGGCGTGCAGCGAGGTTGCACAAATCTGCGCCACGAGTCAAGGAGGTCGCTCGCTCGTCTGCGCTTGATGACGATGCTCGTTAAATGCCAGTTTGCAATGGAAAATGGGTACGCTGGGCGCATGACTGAACACGACAGATCTAAGGAATCAATAACTTAGTGGATACGGATTGTTGACAGTTTTCAGAAGCAAAGTAAATTTAGTAGGAAGTTTTTTCAAACATTCTTACGTGCCGTAAACGTGCCGTAAAAATTTTTTCTCCTACTTATATTTCAGTCAGTGTCTTGTTCAATTGTAGGTGTTTCATTTGATTCCAATTCAACTTTATCGCCCTTGTGAGGCACATTTTCCGAAATTCGTTTTAACGAGAAATTAACCTAGGAAAGCAATGCATTAAATGCTATCTCTTTTTAAATATATTGTTATTATCATATCGCGTTGCCTGCCGACCTGGGTAACCGAGGTGGCTAGAGCGTGTGCCGACTCATAGCCTCGGCCGAAAGGGTCGCGGGTTTGAGTCCTGCCGAGGGGCATGGTTGTTTGATCCTTGTTTTTCAAATAGGTGTTGTCGCGGAAAGCCTTGCGAGTCTCCTGATCACAGACCGAGGAGCCCGCAAAGTGTGTTTACCGTCAAGGCTAATATAGTATGTCCCTACGGTAGGTACCCGGCGTGGATAGTCGAAACATCAGCATCCCCCTGAAGCTGGGAAAATCTCCTGGAAAAAAAAAACAACGCATTGCCTGCTCGTATTTGTTTTTGAAATATGCTATTCTTTTTCTTTCTGCTAGATATAGCCCCTCAACTGGTCAGAAATTTCGTGATGTTTTTGTTTTGATAAGTTTGCTTTTTCAGGAAATAAACTTCCTGCAGCGTCATTTCATCCTTACTACAGCTTCATTATTAAAAATAAAGATTTCCTTTCAAACGCAATTTATTCTCAATATTAAACCTTCATTTACTTAACAAACTTACGTAACTTAAGCATTCATGTTCATTATTTTCAAATTACTAATGGTTTTGAGAAATTTTTGCGTTATATGATAATAAAATTCAATTTTGTTCAACAGGTCCTAAACATTCGATAATCAAGCTAGACATCATTCTTAATGCAATATTTCTCAATTTGCTGTTAACAAATCGTTTTACGGATATTTTTTCCAAATATGATTATATTTTGTTAGTATGTAAGACAATGTTTTCTGAATTCTAAAAACAAAAGTAGTGTTGTTGCTTTGGATCATGGCTTAAAGCAATTCTTTAAGAAAGAAAGTAATAAGAATTGCGTGTTAAAACAAGGTATATATTTAACAATTCCAATTTTCCATAATTTGATTTTCTGTAGTCAGCGCCGTTGCGGGGGCCGTGTCAATAAACCTATGCCAGGTATAAAACCGTAGAACTTACAAATAGAACATTGTTTTTTGGCAACGACATGCAGTCATCGTCTCAGCCTTCTCTTTTATATGCAACCATTAAGTTTTATTTACGGATAAAATGTCGGACAGCTTCAAATGTTAACATTCGCTTAGATAGTTACCGGTGAACAGATGATAACACTGAATTCAATGTCAAAAAGCCATTTTCTATGACAATTTTTAATATTAAGAAAAAATAATATATGTCTAATTTGTTTGATCAGGATTTTTTTCAAGTATTGATTTCAAAGTAAGTAGAGTAGTAGTTGTAATATTATGGTGATTAAAAAGTATGTAGGTTAATAGTTTCTTATTATGTCACCGCCATCAATAAAAAGAGAAACAATGAGCTGATCTAGCACCTCCAGTATGATAAAAGTGCACCATGTAATACTGCACTTTAAACAATATTCTCACTTTACACAAAACCCGTAGAAAACTACAAATACTAAAACACTGAATGATGTAAAGCAATGATTTATTTTAAGGAAAAGAGGTATTGTTTTGAAAATAAAGATCACTTTCTATGTATTAAGTAGAGCCACGCCCCAAGAGAGCTCGATATCGCAGCGATATTTCCTTGTATCCCCAAGGTAAAGTGCTCGAGATCATAAAAGCGACGGAGCCCGTGGGTCCGTGTCATTTACGGAATCTCTTGTGTGCGCATCGTTCATCTCCATTATCTGCCTTTATTGCCAACCAGAAGCAGGCTTCTCGCCTGCGCGCAGCGTCCTGTCCACATTCGTCGCTCACACGTGACCTTGATGAGATTACGCGGAGGAAATTGTGTGCGCTGCGAAGTATATGGAGATCACCCCTGACAGGTAACAAGGAAATACGAAGATGGAGGGTCTCCCGTGAGGGGTAAATCCTAGTTAGAAGCACGCAACCTCCAGCTTGCGTCTTGGACGCCAGGGTTGTAAATACAACTCTATTGCTTCCTTTCTCTTGGCGGAACGTTTTTTCGATAGATGGTTGTAGCTGGAAGGCAAAGAGTGATCACTGCGGTAGTACTACTCACAAGAAAGCAATTAATAAATTAAAAGAAAGAATAAACCAGATTTTCCCATTGTGTACTGTTTTTCTGCACATGCTAAATGCTTAGTATCGCCCACAGTTTTTGATATTTTTTTACGAATTTAATATTATTGCTAGTTGTGTGCAAATGCACGTCGAATTTGATTATCAAATAATGTAAACACTATTATTTAATTGCATAATTTAATTGCTGTAATTTAATTGCATAACAATAGTTAACAAATTTAAATTATGATATAATTTTAAGTATATTCTCACAAACATTCTTAAAAACAAAACACAAAATGGGTTGTCTACAAAATGCGTGTGGGAACTATCGAATGGTGATTCTTTGATACTGTGTTTCACATTTTCATAATGAATGCATGTTCAGTTTACGCAACGCAATATATACGTAATGCAAGTGCTACACAAATCAAAATTATTAATTTGGTACATAAAATCAACATTTAAACTTCTTGGTGTATTTAGTACGTAAATTGTGGAACGTATCCGAAGATCGCAAGAAGATATCAATTACTCACATTTTGTAGTTTTTATCTTTCTACAACTTGCATTCCATAATTATTGTCAAAGTCCGATATCTTCAGAATTAATGTTAAATGCTCGTTAAATAGAGGTAATGTTATACTGATTTACTTAGCTTTTCAGTAAAGACTACCAACCCCCAAAAAGTCGTTTATTTTCAAAATAATAATAGTAATAGTAATAACAATAACAATGATAATAATATAATAACTATCTTGTCGTACAGAGAGATACATCTGAAAAGCTGATTCTGGAAAAATTAGACACGTTAATGGTGTAACGTAGTTAGTAATGGCCTATACGCTAATAATAGTAATAATAATAATAATAATAATAATAATAATAATAATAATAATAATAATAATAATAATAATAATAATAATAATTTTATTTATGTCTAGGAGTACGTAAATAAAGTTGTTATAATATTGTACTTGGACTTGTACAACAATGACCGAAGACGTACAAATTTGCGACCTCACAGGTGATAATGCCACAAAATTATCACGAATATTAAAAATACATAATATTTTCCTGGAATTCCTATCGTAACTTTCAAACATTTTACATTTCACGAATCATTTTCGGTTTTTTTGGTATTACTCGCCAAAAGAATGTATGCATTTCATCGTTTTTTAAAAGAAGTTCTCATTTTTGGGGGACAAGCCGTAAGAAATCCGACTTCAGATGCCATCATCTCACGACTTCACTCCGCTCCTTTTGGAAGCAGCCCAGACTCCATACGGCCGAACGCCGCACCAACAGCAAACGAAGCACGCGGCTCCCGCCCGGGCCGGTCGTTCTCAGCAGGGGGGCCTATTTCCCAGCGATTTTGGACGCCTGCCGGAACGACTGAAGACGTAAAAATTTGCGGCCTTCTCACAGGTGGCGAGGACAAAAAGAAAAGGGGGGGGAGCGCCTCGCTCTCAGTGCTGAGGAGGCTGCGGAGCGGGGCCCGGCAGGTGGCGCTGAGGGCGGCAGAGGACGCACGTGCAGCTGAGAGGAACGTTGAGCATGCGCAGTTGAGTTGGCAGCGAACGCAGGCGGCGGCGGCGGCAGATCCTGTTCACGGTTTATGATGGAAATTGAGACACCGTTTACACGAAACGGGGCGAAGAGGGGGCGCCAAGTGGTCCGGAGCTGCATGGAAACGAAAGTGGAGAAACGAGATCCGAGACGCGAGGAGGCGGTTTTATTGCGCTGACAGCCCTGCGAGGTGAAACGCGGCACTCAGGCTTTCATTATCAATGCATTATGGGAGTATATTGGTATTGGGGCGAAACTGAATGCTTTTTAATAATATATCATCCTAGTCAATTAAAAAAATTGCACGAGATTTGGTCAGAGTAATTAAAATATTGAATCATTAAGTTTTTCAATTTTTGACATATTTTATTGCATCATAGGGGCTGGTGATAAAATAATTAACATTATACATATAACACATACATGTAATAATCCAATGAGCAAACACTATGCGTGTTAGATGTTATAATGTTTTTATTTTTACAAACCGCTCTGATGATGGAATGAAATATTTCGAAACGTTGGCATACTTAATGATTTAATGTTTTAATTATTTTGACCAAATATGTAATTACAACTTCGAACTTTGAACAAATTTGGTCACGAAAAAACTTGTGTTCGTTTTGTAAATGTTTGGACAAAAGCTGTAGTATTTGCGTATTACTTTTTGTTTCATAAAAATCATGAGTACGTATAAAGAAGGACAGTAGGGATATCACAAATACTGTTTTGGCACTTCAACCGTACAGAACGTTAGACAAAACATTTGTTTTGGCATTAGTTAAATCTATCACCACGAGTTCGTTAGGTTCCAGCATATGTTGTGTCGCGCGTCACGTGCGCTGCCAAGAACATCAAAGGCGGCGCCAAGTTTGCAACTTCTCTGAGGCGGCTGCGAGCGTTTAGAAGCGATGACGCGGAGATTGAAGTGCCGGTCACGACCCAGCCGGAGGCGCTTTACCCCAAGTTGCGGAATCCGAAGCGGTGCTCACTTGGAGATGCGCCTAAAATCGACACAGTAGACCGTGAAATAAATTTCACGAAGGATAATTATGTTGAACTTCGTGTGAAATTGTTGTTGTCATTAATTGAAGAGTTCGCATGCAAAACGTGGAAATTCGCGTGAAAATGTTTGCGAGATACAGGCAAGTGAATATTTTTGCTGGCAGGGGTTTAAATTGGGCTACATAAAGATGGCAACAGACGGGGGCTTCTATTCGCCATGATTTGAACGATTTGAGAACCACAGTGCATGGACAGCAGATGGAAAGGTACAAAAATTTTAATATTACTACAAAAATTTAACTTCGAGGGTTATCATTTTTTACTCCCGAACTCTTCAATTAGAAATTTTGTATTTTTTTTATAAACTAACTTAAGGATTTATGGCTTGTGAATGTGTGTTAAAAATTGGTTTTAATATTAGGTAATATACTAGAAACTAAATAAAACATAGGTTATCCGATACTGGTACTTCAAATTGAATGAAAGTCAACACGATGAATTGAAAACAAAAACTAGCCTATTTGTTACAAATGGAAACGTTGAACGCGAAGCACTGTGCGGTGTAATTATTGAAACACTTTTGTACTGAAACGACTGAAGATTGTAAAAGACTTTCTCTACCAATAGGACGTTCATGCGTACGGCTTCTTCTAGTAAAGTGATACGTTGGCGGGTACTACAGTAACGGACGAGGTACATCGAATAGAGAAATCAATAACCAGAGGTAGAATGAACGATACATGGTCAGGTGGACGATGAAATTTCATGAAACGTCAGATGTTGTCTATAAGAAAAGACTGAATAACTTAATTGTCGACAAGGAATATATGACTTGGAAGAGCTGGAAGAGTTGGAAAAATACGAATGATGTTTGACGACTTGTGCACTTGAGCAGGAAGACTTATTTTGAAAATACGAATGATTGTAAGGTTTTCCATTAGTTCTATGTTTAAAGTTCTTCTCTTTGTTATTGTTTCTAATTATGAGTGTTATTTAATATTGTAAAATAATGTTTTATTTTTGATTTGAGTTCTCAAAATGTTCTTTGACATAATCAACAAGTAAGGTATCTCACTGAAGCTTACGGTGTATACCGTAAAATCATTGACCCTAAAAATAAATAAATGGATATTTATATTTTTCCATTTTAGTGGATTTATTTCATAAAAGTAAAAATTAGAACTATCACAATACTAACAAAACATGATATGGTGCACATCAGTAAACGAGTCACTTTTAACTTCGACGCAAAGAATTTCCAAAGAGCGATTAAACACGCGTGCCAAAATGTGAGGTGCGCGTCGTATGTTTTTAAAATATTTCTACCTCACATTATTTTGACTTTACCTTCAAAAGAATTCCTATTTTTGTTTTACACGCATCTCTAATTGTTTAGTCTGCCTTTCTTTGTCCCCGCTCCACCCCGCTCCGTCGCGCTCCACCCCGCTCCGAGTTTTTCCGCCACATCTCGCGACCCGTTCCTGTCCCCTATCCCCAATGATGATATTGTTTGTGTTAGGAACATTATCTGCCTTCAGTTGTTATCTTCCTTCAGTAGTTTTGGCTAGTTGTAATAATATTTTTTCTGCGTTGATACTAATTTCCTCTGTTGCCCGACAAACGCATAAAGATCCTTTTTATTTACATCTTGATTTTGTGCGTGAATTGTTCATCCGTGTACGTTCGCGTGCGGGTCCATGCTGTTCCCTCGCGTGAAGACGCGCCTGACGACGCAAGCGAAAGCGCGGCAAATCCCAGAGGAGGTGGGATGGTGCTGGACCAAGCAAGGGAACGGATCCGGGGCAGGGGATGGGAGTGGGATGGGGCGTGGGGGAGAGAGGAGGAAGAGCAGGGCGCTCGGACAGCGGCCTTAAAAATACGCCTTCTGTCAAGCGCGGCTTTAGCGCCTTCGGACGCCAGCGCCCTGGGCCCTTCGGGTTGCGGCCTCTTTGCGCTCGCTCTCTCCCTATCTCCCTCTCTCTCTTTCTCTATTCCTCTTTCTCCCTCTCCCCTTCGCTCTCTTACTCCCGCTCTCCCTCTCGCCCTCGCTCCCTCTCCCTCGCTCTCGCTCCCTCTCTCCCTCGCTCTCTTAGTCTCTCGCTCCCTCTCTCCCTCGCTCCCTCGCTCCCTCTCTCCCTCTTCCTCTCTCCCCTCTCTCCCCCTCTCCCCCTCTCTCCCCCTCTCCCCCTCTCTCTTTCTCTCCCCCTCTCTCTTTCTCTCCCTCTCTCTTTCTCTCCCTCTCTCTCCCCCTCTCTATCTCCCTCTCTATCTCTATCTCTCCTCTCTATCTCTCCCTCTCCCTATCCCTCTCTATCTCTCCCTCTCCCTATCCCTCTCTATCTCTCCACTCTCCCTATCCCTCTCTATCTCTCCCTCTCTATCTCTCCCTCTCCCCCTCTCTCTTTCCCTCTCTCCCCCTCTCTCTCTCCCTCTCTCACCAAATCTACCCATCCACCAAAACTGCCCACCCACCAAAACTGGTCAATCTCTGAAAGCGGCAATCGCCGAACCGTACCCACTTGCCGAAACTGCCAACCCACCGAAACTGCGAGCTTATCCTCCCTTCCCAACCTTCCACTCAACCTCACCGCCCGCGTCATTCTCGCTGCACATCGCCCACAGTTTCTCTTACTGCGCACCGCGCTGATCACGTTTTACCACTGTCACTTGCTTTTCTGACTCGTTCTGTATCATCTCTGTGAAGTAGGTTCTCATCACAAAACTTCGGTTTTTGGCATCAAAGAAACGAAATGAAATCAGTGACGAAATAACAGTGACTCAACGACCCTATATAATGGTGGCGTGTGTAGTTTCTAAGAGTAGCATTGTCTTTTTAATATTCTAACGAATGCGACTTTATGCAATATCTTGCTCTTTCTTGGGTGTCTTTAATACTCTTTAATGGATGAATGATACTCATTTCAGTATTTTCATGCGTTCTGCATTCTTGGTATGATCCTAGTATATATTTGCGATTTTCCAATTTTGCTTTGTTGAATGCAAGATTAGTTGGCAGTCGAAACGTGAAATACAGATTTAAAGCTCTCTTTAAAGCTGGTTTTACTTTAAATATTTACTGAAAAACTTTATCTCACGAAATTTTAATATTTTACTTAATTAATATACTTATTAACTTAACTATATATACTTGGAATACACTATATATATATATATATATATATATATATATATATATATATATATATATATATATATATATATATATATTTGAAAATCACATCCGAACGACACCGTCAGAAGAGTACGTTTTTTCCGTGCAATATCTTGTGGTGCCGAAATCACCCAGCTTTCAAATTATATACAGCTCATCTACAGATTCATATTTCTTCATATAAACTGCTCAAGGTCGTCTATACTTATTTTACAGTCGCAGCAGCCTTATAATAATATGATAATAATATAAATGATTTCTATTCCGTATTTCAAAAGCATATTCTGCACTAAGTAATTTAGAGGCACCCACAATCACAAGATCTGATCCTTAGAAATTTTGTTGAAACCACGAGTAGATTTTATATTCAACAGACACCTAATATATTTAGTTGTTAATTTCGGATATAATAATAATAATATTAATAATAGTAATTGTGGTAATATTAATAATAATAATAATAATAATAATAATAATAATAATAATAATAATAATAATAATAATAATAATAATAATAATAATAATAATAATAATAATAATAATAATAATAATAATAATAATAATAATGTTATACAATAACACAAAAAGTGGTCACCCTACCACAGAGCTTCAGACGTCCAAGACGTCCAGGTGTCTTAGTTTCCCCAAACGGTGGTCAAGTAGTGTAACTGTACGCAACGGACGCACACGTTCGCACTTACAAAATTATGGGATTTGTTTAAGTTTTTCCAATAGTTTACTTGCTTACAGTTGTTTTCCTACAGAGATGCCTTACAGAACTAGAGTTATCATAGAGGTGAAGTAATTGCTTCGAGCTAAGCTTGTAACTCACTCTGATGATGCAGTGTTTCACAGAGCCGCATGTGAGTCTCGACTAAATGCACGTTTGTGTTGTACTGTCTAATTAAGAGAAGGTTCTATAAATCATTGAATAATCACCGGTAATCCTTTGATCAATCGTACCTCTCTATTTCCCAGGATGGCAAATTCACTTGATTGATGGATTCACTCGCTAAATTTAGCACATTGTCGGCTCCATTCTAAAGCCAAGAATGAGCGAAAAGATAACTTGAAAAAGAAACCCATCCAAAAGTCGAAAAAAACCAATGCCTCTAACCGGAAAGTCCTATGTTTGAGTCGCGAAGGTGACAGCATTTTAGACACTACCTGCATAGCTCGAATAGGCTAAGCAAGTCGAATTCAGTCGCTTCTGAAGTAGAATTCTTGCGGCTGGAAGCTCTGATCGGTAGTTTTCGCCGGAAGCTCTGATCGGTAGTCCTATTAAATTCCACTCGTGATTTTGGAATTCTCAGGTAAATCCACTCCCGCTTCGTGAGTCGGGAATTTATCGACGATTTCCAAACACTCGTGGCATTATCTATGATAAACAACGGGAGAATTGCGGAAAGTCATCTGACATACTCTTGTATATATCTTCATTATTATTTCATCATTTCTTATACATGATTATACTTGCATACATTACACTACGCTACATGCCTGGAAATCAGTCGGGTGCATAGAGCTTGTGCCGGCTGGGCCGGTCGCCCCTGGGCGAGATATCTGGAGGGAGGAATTACCCAAAAAGTCTGCACTGGAAGTCTCCAATTCTAGCGGGAAAGGAAAACGTCACTCCCAAGGATATAACTTGTAGGATTAAAGACCTAAGAAGTGAACGTTATCAAGATTATCAAGAGATATGCATAGTAATTAATTAATAGGTAATAAATCAATAAGCAACTCTCCACAAACTTAATTCTTATTTTCAGATTATCGTCCCATCATTTACCCCTTTCCCAAGAGCAACTCCATGCACTTTCGAGGTTTTGGCTGAGTGTTGACGATATACTGAAGTTGAACACATCTTGCGTATCGGTTTTCACCTACATTTTACAGTAGTTTTGTAAAAATCATACTTTCTTTATTGTGAGTTGCACTGTTATAAAATAAATTTTAGACATGATACTCTTTTTATTAGTAAAATGCACATATATGCTCTAAATAGCCGTTTTTAACGCAGGGAAACTAGAGTACTGCAGGGGAGTAAGATAAACTTGTGATTTTATTAGCTATTAGTATGAAGTATATAATACATGAAAGTGAATGTGTGATAAACTAATGCTATGAAATATGAAAATGGAGTGAAAATAAGAATGTTTTCAGAGACCCGAAGACACTTTATTTTAAGCGGTTATGGGACAGGCAAGAAAATTTTAATAAAGATCCCAATATATAAAAATGTATGAATGACTGAACAACAGATTCCTCTCTATGATTTCAAATAAACAAAAATAGAAGCGGCAATATTATATTGTAAATGTAATACTTCTTCAAAACAATTGCAAATCACACAGAGATGTGTGTTGCGTACCTACGGCATGTACAGCCCAAAAGACAGGGTCACGTAACGGGTCAGTTGATAGTTGTTGGGTGCGAGAAGACATCTTGTAGCAACGAGACAAGGGATCAGAAGATTCCTCCATAGGGAGGCTAGTCTTTCCACATTGTTGTCAGTGAGTTCTATTTTTTTGTTAGGTTACTTCGACGATTTGTCCCTTAACGAACGCTTATGTTTATGTCAAATTCAAAGGGTTACCAGAGGCATAACATTATTGATACGAACAATTCTTTCTAATCGAATATTACTTTCTTTCATATGTACTATAGAGAAAATGTAAATTCTGCATAAAGTCGATGACAAAGATTTTTAACGAAATACTGCTTTGCGAGTTTCTAATACCAAAAAAGTGTTATTTTCCAGAATATATTTCGACTGCCCATCAGTGGATCACACTTGCGGATTAAACCATCCTCATGCTTTTCTCCACAATGAATATTCCACGATCTTACTTTAGTGGAGGTCTTGCAAAGTTGAGAAACATCTTTGAAGTTTCGGAAAAATTTTGCATGAAACTTCTAGAATTTTTGTTAATTCTCCAAACTTACCCCAAACTTTTTTTGCTCGAATTAATTCAAGTGATATTATAAATATGGGTTTACGTAATTCGTATCTCCCATGCTTCTCTTGTTGCAAATTTTTTAAGAGATGGTTAAAAAATGAGTAGAATACAGGTAGAAATATTATAATATTGCATAACCGCTACAAACAACACGATACATTAAGTGCTGATGGAGCACCTTTAGGTCAGATTTGTTTTCTGTAATTGGAAGTTTCTTTGTAACTTCTAATGAAACTTCAAAGTTCTGTTTTATACTTAGATGACTTCCGGTGATAAACTTCTGAACGGTCCAAATATCGACGTTTGCGCATTATCATGGAAGAAACTACGGAATAACACTAATAATCTATATTTATTTACTATCATTTCATAACCATTAGCGTAATTACAAAATCGTGTGAACTACAACAGCCAATATTTCTGGTGACATAAGCAAACAAATTGAGTATAATAAGAATACGTGTGCGAAGTAACACAATCTGCTCGGTTTACGTGTCACACCTCTACCTGCCTCTCGGTCTTGAGCGCCGTTGACGTCGAGGTCTTACGAATTGGCTTCTCAAGTTTGCCTGGCGTCGACCGGGCGCGCGTTGTAAAGTTGGCGTAGACAGGTGGGATGGTGATCGGACCGGCGCTGGGCTTTCTCTCACCCCCACCCCCACCCCCCGCAGCCCTGTACTCACCGACGCGGCGCCGCCCCCATCACGAGGCTCCACTCCCCTTCCTTCTCCCCTGGGCCCTCCCCTCCCCTGCCCCTCCCCTCCCCCCTTCCCTCTGCCGTTCTCTTCCCCACTCCCTCCCCTCTCCACCCCCTCTACCCCTCCTCCTCCCCTTCCCCTCCTCCCCTTCCCCTCCTCCACCCCCCCTCCTCCACCCCCCCCTCCTCCACCCCTCCTCTCCCCCCACCCCTCCTCTCCCCCACCCCTCCTCTCCACCACCCCCTCCTCCTCCCCTTCCCCTCCAACCCCACACGACGGGTCGGGGGGCTTTCGCAGGTCGGGATTTGACCGGGGGAGGCGGGGGCGGCGCGGGCCGGCGGGTCGTTTGAGAGGGCGAAGAAAAGCTCGCGGTGTACGTGGATGTGAAATATTGATGAGCCCCGGAAAGGGATTGCCGCGAAAGGAACGAGTGACGGCGCGCTGGCCGCAGGACGCTTCGGGGCGAAGGTCCTTTCGCAGGGGAGCGCGCTGCCTGGCGGCTCTTCGAGTGGCGCGCATGAATACGCCGCTGCTGTGCGCTGAAATGACGTTTGTTTTTCGACATTTATCCCATTCGGTCATTGGCTGGCTTTAGCTTCGGTGCGCGTTTACTCCCGTGTTAGAGCACTTCACAGCCGCCAATGTTGTGTAGATTACTGTAATACGAATACAATTGAGGCGCTCGGGATAATAACGACAGATTCCATCCTACCATGCATTTTCAGTTAGAAGTATGACGATAAACTCCTGCCATATATCTATTATATGCTCAAATATCAAATGAATTTTGATGTGACGAAACCCTCCTATTACACCATCAAAAGTCTGTCCGGAGTGAAAGTGAACGTGAACGAAAAGATAAAAAGGGTTTTTTTCTCAAAACGAACTTTTGCCCTTGGAACTGGAACTGGAACTGGGATCTGGGAACTGATTTGGAGATGACATGGAACTGGTATCTGCCCTTATTATTCGTGACTTAAAAGAGCTGTCCGCCAGTAAGAGTAAGCATTTTGGGCTCTCGAGGCTCCGGGTTCGATTACCGTAGAATCCCCGTAAATCCTTATGTGAAATTTGTTACGTCAAAACAAGTTTGCATGCTTCACAGTGGCTAGTTCAAACCCCTGTGAAGCGTCCTAAACCTCACCCTCGCCTTATTCCTTCTCAAATCTGACCGATGGGTAGATTACGCTGGGTGCGTGCGAGATGCGAGCGCGAAGACGCTACCTGTCGGTAATTTCTTGATGTGACTTGACTAGCCAGTGGCTCCTAGAGGGTGCTGGGTAACGAAGATTAGATTTCTTCAATTAAAAAAAAATAACAGAGGATTACTTCACGATGCGCCCAACGCTCCTTAAGGATTTAGGAGACGCGTTGCGTCTACATAGACGCAACAAATTTATATAATAAATATAGTGATATAATGAATATAGGAGTATGTTTTACTAAAGCAGCTTGACACAAGCAAAAGCAAACAAATAATTTGTTATTCAAACGTAATTCTGTACATTGGCAAAATTGATTATGAAAGGCATAATTTAAGAAGAGCCGACTAGGATGGTTAAGGTGTCCTGACTTGGTCGAGAGAAGGAAGTAATAATAATAATAATAATAATAATAATAATAATAATAATAATAATAATAATGTGGTTAAACACTCAGGTCAATCCAAAGCCTGGAATGTGCAAAAAATGATTTGAAACAGCCCACATTTTGCCCAAAGTATTGTACTCCTAGAGGCACCAACACTGAATAGATCTGCTCCTTAGGAAGCTGGTTGCAGCCTAGATTAGATTTTATATTCGACTCGTAACATCTTTAGTCGAGAAGTAAAGGAACAATCGTAATGGCGAGAGGCGTTAAATGGCCCTCAAGGAGTTTGGTGAGAGTGAGCGTGAGGCGGAGTCTGAGGGCGAGCGAGCGCAATAAGCGAGAGTCGGGATAGGCGGGGGCGGCGGGTGAGGGCGGAGGCGTCTGGGCGTAGGGTCGCCGAGGGCCGGCGGCCGGGGGCGGCGCGTCGCGGTCTGCTCCAAACCAGGAAAACTCGAGCGAGGAGTTGGAGCGCTCGGCTTGTGTAAACACGGCCCCGACGCCGAGATCAAAGAGTGGGCCGGCACCCTCTCGCTGCCGCAGCTGCTCTCGCCTCCCTCGCTGCGCACCGCGACCCGCGCAGCGCGCTCCTCGCGGTGGCTGGCGCCCACGCGACGCCGCCCGCCGGACCCCTTCCCTTCCCTTCCCCCTCGCGGACCCACACTTCCCTCTCCCTTCCCCCCACCATCCCCCGCTTCCTCCTCCCCCTCGCTCACTTTGCTTCCCTCCGCACTCGCTACTTCGCACTTCCCCCACCCTCTCGCCGCATGTGTTTCCCCTCCCCCTCACCACCCCAGGCTTCCCCCCTCCCTTCTCCCTCGCCACGCCAAACTTCCCCACCCCCTCGCCACCTGTGCTTCCCTCCCCCTTCGCTCTCCCCCCACCACGCTTCCTCTTTTAGACCTTTCCGGCTTGTCCATATTCTTCCCGCCATTAACTCCCCCTCCCAATTTCCAATGTGGCTTCTGCAGCCCGCTCTTGCCTTTTTATACTACACTCACACCCGCAATGCTACCCACCGCCCCCCCCCCCGTAGCGCTCTCCTCACACGCTTCCCCTTACAGAACATCCCAGCTTCTTCCCTCAATCACCCACTTCTTCCTCAATTTCCAAATGTGGCTTCTACAGCCCGCCCTTGTCGTCTCATACTACACTCACGCCTGCATCGCTGCCCTCCGACTGCCCCGCCCCTCCACTTCATTCTGTTGGCCAACCCTCTCTTACCCTCCCGGAACTTAACAGCTTTTCCCCCATTCTTCCGGTCATACACCCTCCCTTCTCACCAATTACCACATGTGGCTTCTGCAGCCTTCCCTTGTCTTCTCGTGTGTACTACACTCGCGCCTGCTTCTCAACTCGGCCCATATGACGCAAGCCAGATGCGCTTAAGGGTTTCATTCTTGAGTCGCTCTCTCCTGCAGATAATTGGCAGTTCAAGTGGCTAGCTCATAATTTGGTACGGTGTGTCGCGACAATGTGAAAAGCATATTATATGGAAGCTCAACTACTTTCGAAAATTGTTCAGTACACGCAATTTAAGCTTCTCGCGTGCACTCTAATGCGTATTTGTTAAACTGGTAAATTTTAATCTAATTATGTGTTCTGAATATCGTCTTTTTCTTTTCTTTTTTGTTAGTAGCCGTTGATTTTATTCTCGAATTTTCATCAGAACATTCCCAAAGTTCTTAGTTTGTTATGCTTTATAATGTGTATTAACTTGCGACTTCCCAGATGAAGTATTTCATGACATTAAATTAAGACCTGCGAATTTCTCATATTTTAGATAATTTGAATAAAGCACCACTTCATAGGCAAGTAGTACATTGCCAAGTATATATTTCCTTTCTAATAATACATTTACTCTTCGAGCTATGTTTACATACCTCCATTTACTCACTGTCTCAGCGTTATACATATTTCCAGCAGACACCTTCGTTGTTTCCAAAAATTATTATTTTCTTCCGCGTCTTACCTGTTACTTCAATTGTACTTGCTCTTTGGCGCTCGGTGTCGCACGATGCATTAAAAAGATCTTGGCTGCACTTTCTCTGGAATTCTGTTCTATCTATTCCAGTGTATACTCTTTTGTTGTTGGCCTCTCGTCGCTGCTTGTTTCAAAATTATAAGAATTCCCACTCTGATAGAAAATATGAATCTCATAATGTTCTTCCTTTTGTTGACACTGAGTCCGTCTGCATCAATGATAATCTTGTGTCAATCACCCCAATTTTATTTACGCTTTATTCACCATCACCACTATTTCATCACGAAGTCAACCCCCAATTTAATTACCTTCACCACCAGTTGCCCTATTTTTACCGCTTCAGCTGCAACATACCTAAAACGCTCAGTACACACACGGCACGTAATATTTCATTCAGATGACTTCTCCAAGGTGTTCACAGGATGCTCGAAGTTCAGTGAAAGAAACTATTTCTAGAATTCCACAAGTAAATGTGTCGGAGTAAATGAAGATTCGATAATAAGACCTATCAAATTAAGATAACCAAGTGGAAGAACGCTTCTGAAAATATTTCTTTTAAGATAAAACTATTTTTTAACTATTCAGAGTCGCGTGAGGCGTATTTAGGAAAGCTACCGTTTTATTCTGTGAGTCGTTGAAGTTTAATGAGACAAGTGCTTGTAGATAATTCTGGATGAATAATTTTGTTGTTGATAGGAATGTGGAAATTGACTTTCATCAAGTTTTAAACTTCTCTCTCTTTTAAGTGGACCAAAACGATAAGACATCGCTTTTAAGGACCCTCTCTTGAAGCCTCTTTCCTTCTCGGTCAATCTCGTTTCTTTCAACTAATTAACGTAATTCAACGTGCCACTGGACTTTCCTCTGTGCCTACATCTGCAAGAGTCATACGTTTTACCGTTCTTTCCCGCTAACAATTGTCATCCACATTGCAGGAGAGTTTCCAACTTGCATACAGTTACACATAATTTTGGCTGTACGGGTTCAATGCCAAATCATCCCTTTGCCCTTGCTTGCTACTTTACTCCGCATAATATATTCTGAAACTACACTATGAGGAACAAAATTAATCACTTACGGTATGAACAAAGAACGAGATATGCAAACTATTTCGCGCGTTGATCTCAATTTTAAATTACTCATCTCGAGACTCGGGTGTTTTTTGAGAACTCTTTCTTGAGCTGCAGGTATTGGTTCGTTTATTTAGTTCTACAATATGGATCACATTGTTATCTTTATTTTTTAAAACACTGAGAATGTTTCTTCACAAAGAAGTTTCAACTTCCTTCTAGATCAAATTTTGTGATATTTGTTCAAATGAAAGGTGTATTATTAGCCCAGATGTGTTATTAGTTGCTATTATAAACGGTTTTATAGTGGTCATTGCTCGTTTGGTTGGTAGTGCAATTCAATAAATTATTGGTAGATGTACTGTAAAACCTTTCAATTGCATTTTCAAAAATAGTTTTAAATCCGTATATGCAGTGAATAGTATTGTATTATTTAAGAATTAGAAAACCTCCCTCATTTCATTAGAATAACTACTAAACAACAGAAAACAGTATTTTCGGGTAGTTTTGATTATCTATAAATTGCATATTATTTCCCTTTTCTTTCGTGACTTTTCTACAGCTGTTCCTTTTGCTTAATGTAATAGTAAGAGCTTAACTAAAATTTGTGTTTTAAACTGCACACTAGCCTAAGTCCCCACGGAACACTGACATTGAGAATTGTTTTCGGGACAAGTGAGACACCAACTTGTAATCAGAGAGGAACAAAACGAAAACATCTTTACGATTTCCATATATTGTGCTTTTAAAATGAAAGGGAAGAGGTGTTTCCAACACATTCGTGAACGCCACGCCCATCGATATTACTTTTCTTTCCAAGAATTACTAATGAAGCTGTAATAAATCCCCTTCTATTCTGAACTGAATTTTCTTTCCAGATAATAAACTTACTGAATATCGAAGTAAATGAAGCCGTAGTTGATAGAAGTTGCGACATCAAATTTGTCGGTGACTGCACCCTGCGTTAACAGTAAGAGCTACAGGAACCTTCCAGCAACAAGAGCACTCGCTGCCTCGTACCTCTTCGCCCGCCTGGCCTCCTCTTGTCCCAATCTAATCCGTTCTAATTTCTTGCCCGGGTATTGGGAAAATTGTTTATTGTAGGGCTGGGAGACCGCTGCCGGGGGGAGAGGGGGGCGTACGGCGAAGGCGGTCCGGAGAGAGCGGCGGTGCGAAATCAAGACAAATGAGATTCGCGTCCCAGGGGCAAACTTCATCCCCATCCTCGCCCGCCCTCACCTCCCCTCGCACTCGCCCTCCATCATCCTCTGAAGCCCCTCCGCCTCCGCCTCCTCTTCCCCTCGGGGCTTCCGACAGTTGCTACTTCCCGCAGTCGCTGCCGCCGCACTTAGACCACTTCCGTTGTGGAGTAGTAAAAGGCGTTTTCCTGCCTTTTTATCGGTTCCTGCATCCATGTGATTTGATACGAAGTGAATGAAAGAATTAGAGACGTGCTATTACAATTCTGTCGTTATATACTTGGTATACTGAAAAAGATTCTGCATTTTGAAATTTTTGAAATAAATTTTGTTATTCTTTTGTAGTGTACATTTTCAAATATTATAAATTTTTACTGAAGAAGCCTTTCTAAAGTTATAGATTTCTATTATTTTAATAACTACTGAATCTCAAAAATTATGTCATTTTAGTGGCAAGTCATTGTTTTACTGTGCTGATTTAACATTGTAACAATAAAACCATATATTTGTGACCATAATATTGGGAAAAGCCATTTACCTGATCAGGAAATTCTTCATACGTCACGTTCAAGAGGGATCCTTTTCTATCTCATACTCGTTGGAAAAGGGAATTTGAGTTAGAACACATTCGACTAGAAGCAAATTGTCTGCACAGGTAGACATGTTTCTTGTTGCCTTCGAAACATCTAACACATTTTTTCTTAGAAGCTTAATTACACTCTATCCCTTGTAAATGAACATCGTATCAACCACATGTCCTCTTCGGGGTCGGATATTTGTATGTACCAGAAGTGTTTCTTGCTGTTTTTACCCATCAGGTGACTTCCAACCCCGTTGGACAGTCTTAGGTTAGAAAGCCGCCCCTTCGGTTGGCAAGTCGTCCTCGAAGCAAAACCATCTTCTCAACGCCCTAAACAAACAAACAAATATTACATATCGTGCGACTTTCTAGAGCTTTATTGACGTCTAATTGTAAATTACCAGTCGTTTTATGCAAACACGTTTTGAGCAAATTGATTCTAATACTCGTGGGCACGTTTTGGGTCACGCCTTTTGGAACATCCTGTGTTTTCGAGAGGTCATGGCGGTCGCTAGTGCGTGGGAAGCGTCGATCAGCACGCGGCGCGGTGCGCCTGGCCTCGCACGCAACGAAACCAATTCTCGCTCTCCGCGGATTGCTCGCAACGCTTCACTTCGTCGCGACCGTCCACCTCGCAGCCTCCCCTCCCCTCCCCTCCCCTCCCCTCCGGAGCGGGGTTGTTTTCGCGCATCATCGCGCTCCCAAATTGGATCACGCTACTTTCTCTGCCATGTCAAAGGGCGCAGTCAGCGGCCGCTGCCTGCGGTCGTGGTTGAAGAGTGGACTCGCCAACTGAGTTACGGGGTGAAAATGATTGAGAAGTGCGAATGATGAGCTGGTGGCTGGCGTTGTTAAGAGAAGTGGCTTTGTAGAGCGTAATGAATCAGAAAAGAGATTGATGCATGGACAGTTGTTATGTTAAGCGTGTTAACGCCAGTGTTACGTCGTATGATCGTACCACGTACGAGCAATATTGACGTCATACTATGAGATCTTCTTTAAGTACCGTTTTCTTATCGTGATATCAGTGAACAATTATTTGAGTACAAGTACGTCTGTTTGCCGAGAAATCATGAAAGGTATCTTATGATTTAGATGGAAAATGCACCATTTCTCCCATGCCTAAGATTGTCACATTACTGAGGTAAAACCATAAATTCCTTTCGGGGGAATAGAACCCACGAATTCGACGTGGTTCAAACGTTACCGAATCCGTTCTTATTGTAGTATATAGCACGAACTTTCGATGGTAAATACATCACATAAAGTCAAAATATTCGTTTTAGGAACTGATTTATTTCCTACATTAAAATAAGGCGACTTGCCATCTAAATTTTCTAATCTCGCCATCTAAATTTTCACCAAAATATTTTTGTAATTATAAGCAATTTTCCAGATGGGAGTTGCAACAATCCTCGTTCAATTGATATATTAATTAATTACTTAGAAATTTCACATAATTTAGATATGTAATTAAAGACGGAATATATCTGTGAAAATAGCAGAAGAAAATTTTGCATCAAAAATGAATGAATGGCAAATTTCCTTTCTAAATGTGCAAGATTTATTTCGTGTATACAATATGTTTAATAATTCTTTTTCCAATCCGTAGATGAATGATTCTTACTTTTAATTCACAGATGATTCACAGGGAAATAGTTTTTTGAATTATCCTGTATATGTTCTGTTTTCAATGTTCGTATGCGCCAGTCATCATGGACAGGTCACAACTCTATTTCATTCCCTTCTTAATAAAATTTTTATGAATGAATATCGTATTCCTTTCCTAAACGTATTTACAATTCGCGATGAAGTAAAGTACTAAAGAAGCAAGACATATTTTGATGTTCGTCACACACAAGCCTCGCGTGCAGTGCATGGGGTTCCAGAGAGTTCCCTGAGATGTGTCCTCTTCATCGACGGTGGCGAAGCCGGGAGTGAAGATAATTGGTTCTGAAAGAAATATTGAGCCTTCCGCCGGCGAAGAGGCAGTCCCTTGGGGCGGAGTCACGAGGCCGGTTATCGGACGTTTGATTGGACCGGGGACGCGAGAGTCGGGTGCCTCCGGACGGAAGGCGGCGCGCTCACACGTCACACAATTCTCAAATAAACACAATTTCAAAATAGCTCTTTAATAATGCCAAAAATAAAATGTCTGATGAAGAGCCCGTTAGGGTCAGTAGCGCATATGAATTCAAATAATCGGAGTAGGGGAAGTTCGGGACACCGAGATGTTAAATATCAGAGCGTTGTCTGTAATAGTGAAAAATGGCTTTGTATTACGTGGCTCGAAAGTAGAATGGTTCAAAATTAACTTGTAAATGAACAATCTATAACAATTTTGTGAAAGCAAATATCAAACAAAAAATAGAACAAAGCTCTTTTCTAAAGATAGTTTGGAAGAGGTTTGTTTGCTTGGAGAAACAAGCTTAATGTAAAAACTGAAGCTAGATTACAAAAGTTGGTCAATATATGTCGCAATGTATCATTGAAGTGAATAGGATTTCATCAAATATTCAGAAAAGTGTAAATAATACGAGACTTCTGGAAGATTAGCCAAGAGAGATAATTGTCAGATTAAGGGTTACGAAATTCTTATTTTGAAAGACCAAATTCATCACGGAAATGGGGCGAACAATTGCAGCTAACAATAAACCAATATGTCTGCAGTACAGAAAGCATAGCGATGTACCATACGGACTAGGGCAAAAAGAGCGGCAACGACTTAGCTGTTAGCGGCCGAAAGTCACCCACCAATCCTGGTCTTCTGACGCTGGAATGACGGCACGGATGCGCGAAACCGCACGCAAGTGAGGTAGGCATCAAATTTCCTTAGGGGCAGAGGGGAATTCCGGCAACAGTACTAGCGGAGTGGCAGTGAGTCGGATATTGTTGAGGTGGCAGGCGGGTGGTGGCGGTTATGACAGTGGTGGTGACGACAGTAATGGCGATGATGATGATGGTAGCTTAGTATTTAATTGGCTGTCCGGCAGACGCCACGTCCATGGCAAAGATGCCAACGTTTCGGTCGCCTTTCTGCGACCTTCCTCAGGGCGTAATGATGCTGTTGGTGATGGTGACGGAGATGTTGGTGAGGGCGGTGACAGTGACGGTCGACCGATAGTGACGACGTGAAAGTCGGCGGAGACAGGGACGCCCCCTCATCGTCCCTATCTCTGCCAACGTCACCGTCTACAGTATCGGTCGACAGTCACTGTCACCATCCTCACCAACGCCACCCGTCACCGTCACTACCACCACCCGTCACCGTCACTACCACCACCCGTCACCGTCACAATCACCACCCGTCACCGTCACTATCACCACCCGTCACCGTCACTACCACCACCCGTCACCGTCACTACCACCACCCGTTACCGTCACTACCACCACCCGTTACCGTCACTACCACCACCCGTCACTACTCCACCACCCGTCACCGTCACTAACACCATAGTCGTCGTTGCCGTCACCGTCGTTACCCCCCCGTCATAACCGCCCCCCGCCCTCTGCCACCTCAACAATCTCCGACTCAACCACACCACGACCGAGCCGCGAGGGAGGGTGAGGCGCTAGCTGTGCGCAACAAACTGGGTAATTCGGATCCACGTGCGGAACACGCTCATATTAATACGCGTGCGGTGAGCGACTTCCCTGCGCGATGCCGAATGCACCGAACCTTCCCTCCCCTTGCGGCCCCCTTTCCCCCCGCTTCCTGCCCCCAGCACAATGCGCTCGGATCACGCCGCACCTACGCTGTCCTTGTTACGCCGCCCACCCATTGCACCTATTTGCATTTGTCGGTAATTGTCCCTCACCCTAGCTTCTTCTTTAGCAATATATTTGTACTAGTGTGATGACGATTCGGGTTAATTGAATTATTACTTGCATTGTAATTATCTCAGCAATTTTTATGAATCATATGCGTTTCAAATTAGTGTCGAATTGAACAATACCTTCAATTTGAATTATATTAAGTTTTTGACATTGTGATCTCCGATATTAACACGAGCTGTTGTTGGCACTTCATCATCCTATATCCTACAATAACACATCATACCACCCGCTTTGTTTAGTATATTGTTTAAGTACTAATCTCTTGAAAATTAACAACAAGAAATTGCTCTACTCTTATTCTTGTGAGAAATGCTTCAGATTAAGAAAGTGTCTATTCATATTATTTTGCTCTTTAAGTTTCTCTACATTTTCCCATACAATTTTCTAACGATTTCTTTGTTTTCATTCGACACTGATACTCTACTGTATCTTCGTACTCTTTGTATTTCCTTATTCATTTACTGATGAATGACAACTGAGCGGCAGCTAAATGTCACTCTTCACGTTCGAAATAGGTGTATCAACCGAGGCGAGGTGTATCAACAGAGGAATATGACGGCTAGAGTGTATCCCTTTGGACGATGATACCTCTTGTAAGAGAAATGCTCTAACTATTGCCCTATACTTTATTTGGATGCAAAATCCACATTTTTTTGGCTTTCAACACACTCAATATCAATGTAAACTTCTTTTTTTAAAATAGTTTCTTTCTGTTCCTGCAGATCACGTTTTTCAGAGAGTTGTACCGGATACAGTGCTATTAACGTTTCGGACTTTTATCAGATTTTTTTTCTTTTCACTGCGATATTTTGCTTGACGTTCACCACAATGTGTTTAAAATTTATTATTGTTTTGAACTGAATTTGTGTGTTCTTTTGTTTACGAAGCTCTGAATTGTCTGAGAGGGGGATTATTGTTTATTTATTCATATTTCTAAATAAACACATGGTATTAAATTCTAGTTAACTACCCATATTTCTTAATTGGTGTTTTAAATTTTTGTTAATTATTATTATTATTATTATTATTATTATTATTATTATTATTATTATTATTATTATTATTCGTGAACGTAATCTAAAACTTCTTGCAGCGTCCAGACATAATAATTTGCTGATAATGTTACATATCTTCATATAATGTACGCGATGATTCTATTAATTCTTTTGCGTCCTTTGGTGCATTTTGCGTATTTGTATTTTTCAATAAGTATTCGCTTTTTAAAGCTAGGGTCTATGATATTACCTATAATGATTATTTCCTGGAAGACTTTTTTTTATTTTGATAATCATACTTATCCTTATTTTCAATATCGACAATGTTTACAATTCTTTTGGCAGGTCGTTTCAGTATACGGCCACAGAATTATAATCATTAGAGATGTTTTCCGAATATGTATAGAACGCTAAAGATCATTTTCATAAATATTAATATATGCAAATATATTTTAATGATCCTCAAACATCCAGTCTGCGTACACCCACGAACTCCCCCTCACATAAGCGAATGCTGCACTGGAGCTTTGTAAGAGTAGCGTTTCCGCCTCCCAGCATCGAGGCGATGCTCCTCGCCGTGGTGACACGTGCCACTCGAGTTGACTCGGCGGACGCATGCGAGCACGTCGCGTTGCGACCGGCGCATGCGACTCCACGGGAGCGCGAAATTGCCCCGAGCGAGCGATCGGCTGCAGAACCGGGGCTGGCGTGGCGGGGGCGGAGCGGGCGGGGCGGAGCGGGGCGGGGCGGAGCCGGCGGGGGGCGGAGCCGGCGGGGCGGAGCCGGCGGGGCGGAGCCGGCGGGGCGGAGCCGGGCGGGGGCGGAGCCGGCGGGGCGGAGCCGGCGGGGGGCGGAGCCCGGCGGGGGCGGAGCCGGCGGGGGCGGAGCCGGCGGGGCGGAGCCGGCGGGGCGGGAGCGGGGCGGAGGCCGGCGGGGCGGGAGCCGGCGGGGCGGAGCCGGCGGGGGCGGAGCCGGCGGGGCGGAGCCGGCGGGGCGGAGCCGGCGGGGGCGGAGCCGGCGGGGGCGGAGCCGGCGGGGCGGAGCCGGCGGGGGCGGAGCCGGCGGGGGCGGAGCCGGCGGGGCGGAGCCGGCGGGGCGGAAGCCGGCGGGGCGGAGCCGGCGGGGCGGAGCCGGCGGGGCGGAGCCGGCGGGGGCGGGAGCCGGCGGGGCGGAGCCGGCGGGGGCGGCGAGCCGGCGGGGCGGAGCCGGCGGGGCGGAGCCGGCGGGGCGGAGCCGGCGGGGGCGGAGCCGGCGGGGCGGAGCCGGCGGGGCGGAGCCGGCGGAGCGGAGCCGGCGGGGCGGAGCCGGCGGGGCGGAGCCGGGGGGCGGGGGCGGAGCCGGCGGGGCGGAGCCGGCGGGGGCGGAGCCGGCGGGGCGGAGCCCGGCGGGGCGGGAGCCGGCGGGGCGCGGAGCCGGCGGGGGCGGAGCCGGCGGGGCGGAGCCGGCGGGGCGGCGAGCCGGCGGGGCGGAGCCCGGCGGGGGCGGAGCCGGCGGGGCGGAGCCGGCGGGGCGGAGCCGGCGGCGGCGGAGCCGGCGGGGCGGAAGCCGGCGGGGCGGAGCCGGCGGGGCGGAGCCGGCGGGGGCGGAGCCGGCGGGGCGGTAGCCGGCGGGGCGGAGCCGGCGGGGCGGAGCCGGCGGGGGCGGAGCCGGCGGGGCGGAGCCGGCGGGGCGGAGCCGGCGGGGGGCGGAGCCGGCGGGGCGGAGCCGGCGGGGCGGAGCCGGCGGGGCGGAGCCGGCGGGGCGGCCGGCCGGCGGAGCGGCGGGGAGCCGGCGGGGGCGGAGCCGGCGGGGCGGAGCCGGCGGGGCGGAGCCGGCGGGGCGGAGCCGGCGGGGCGGAGCCCGGCGGGGGCGGAGCCGGGCGGGGCGGAGCTGGCGGGGGCGGAGCTGGCGGGACGGAGCTGGCGGGGGCGGGGCCGGAGGGGCGGGGGCCGGCGGGGGAGGGCTCGCTGGCGGGGCTGTGGGCTGGCTGGGGGCGGGGCTGGCTGGGGGAAAGATGCGGTGTTTTCCGCGCCGCCGGCCGCGGCCCCAAGGCCTGTCATTCCGGGGCCCCGCCTTCCTCGCCGCCTGGCGGAGTCCATAACAGCCCCCGCTCCTACGCACGCCTCCTTAATCTTCGTCTCGTGACGTCAGAGCGCACGAATATGGCTCGTCGCTGCCTAACCGTTTTCTAGCAAGGCTTCTTCTTGAGTCTGGTACGTGGATGATGAGCCGCATTACAGTCGTTCGTGATGACATTTCGACCATCGTGTTGTGATCTTCATCTGAGATACACTGCTGAACAGCTCAGCAGTATATCTCAGAATAAGGCGACATCAGGGAGGTTTTAGAGCCCCAGGTACTTCCTCCTGCAAGTAGCTCCACATTCCATATTTCAGCAGCACAATGCCCGACAGCATGTGATGAGGAATGTGCAAGTTTTCTGCAAAAAACGACGGTTACCACTGCTTCCCTGGCCTACACGTTAGCTTGACATTTCGCCCATCGAATGGATAGTGAGTTCCCTAATAGTATATCCAGGCTCCTGTCTGAATCCATGCCGCAACGTTTAGAGGCTGTAATGGCAGTGCTTGGTGGCTTTCACACCATTCTAAATACTGGAGGTCAAAATGGAGGTACAGTTCTGTAATTCTAATCAAGTGTATATTGTGATATTCTTAATATGTGGAATACATTTAATTGTAATATGTCTCCTTCTTGCAATTTTCACAAACACCAATGTATAATGGCAGGATTACACAAACTCTTATCAGACTGAACGAATGCGGAAATAATTAGTTCTCAACTTCAAGACTGTCAAGACCAATTTGTAGGCGCTTGGTGATGTACACTTAAGCTGTTAAAAATAAAATGATTAATATAATTCTCATTACCTTATCTCCTTTTTGAAAAAAAATACGCTCGGAAATATGTTCCGCAATAGGAAATCGCAAAAGGAATCCAAGTTGTAAACTTGTTACTAATAACAAATTTAATTATTAAAATTATAAATGTGGTCAAAAAGCCTATTAATGAGACACAGAAATAGACAAGACGAGTTCTCTAGGTGACACTTTATATTCGTTTTAGACTACGAGTATCTGGTCTATATGGTGAAACATATTTTCATTGCAAATCAACGCATATTTATAAAACAGATTATTTTAAGAAAATAATTCTCCAATATTTAGTAGTCAACATGGGTTTGACGGAAAATATTATATGTATTAAAAATGAAAATAATTTATCTTTTTGTATTTTAAATACAGTTTATATAAAATGTTTCCGTATTTAACCACACTCCTTTTTCTCTTTTCAGGTAAGTCTAATCGAGAAAATATGCAGCGTTTTTTATGTAGCACGGTAAGAACAGTATTTTTTCTTTATATTTTTGTATGAATTTGTTTCGTACTTTTTAAAAAAATATTGTCTTCCCGTTCCACTTCTGTTTTTAAAAGTTTTGAGAATACATGTTGTGTATTAGTATTTGACCATATTCTCAGGTAAATGTGAGTTTCAGTATAACCCTTTACTATTCATACATTTGAATATTTATAACTTCACTATTTGAAAGTTTGCATTCGTTACTTAGAAATGAAGGAATAGTGTTTCTGAAATATAATTGCTAAAATTGTGCAGTTAGTTGCTCACTAATGTAGAGATTTTTATGAAATTAAACTTTGAGAGATTAAAATCCGACATTACTATAATCCATGAGTCTCTTTTTCTGATTTTTACTTATTTATCTTAATCAGTGTTTACCCAAGTGGGAAATTTATATTATCTTCTAATTTATTTAGATTTAGCATTGGTTTTCGATATTATATGCTTGGATCAAAATTATTTACTTCAAGTAATGAGGCAAGGGATTGTAGTCCTCAAATTTTCAATAAAGAATCCCTGTAATCCAAAGGTCGCAGAAGTGAACTTTACCTTTGTTCTTTAAAAGTGAAAGGAAGCAATCTCTGAGAGATCCTTTCCCGTTAAATATAACTGTAAGAACGCTTGAGAGTCTAATTTGTTTTGTAATTCAATATTATTGCCCTGCAGAGTCCTTTGATTTGTTTTCATAGTTTATAGCTATCCGCCCGCCACGATTCTCCTTTACAACTCCGAATTTAATTTACCGACAATATTATTAAATTATTCTCAGACTTATCATGGTGGAGTTTGTTTCCCAAGTGTACTTGGCAGAAAATGAAGAACAAAATTGTCCTAATTTCGTCCGTGCGAATCACTTGTGGTTAATTATGTGAGCTCTAGTAAACACTTCCTTGTGAATGGTATTTCATTCGAAGCAAAAATGGAGAATTAAGCGCGCTCTTTATTTTCAAATCTCGTAGAAATCATTACAGCATGTCCGTCCCTTTAATCACTTCATACACGTATGTGATTAGCTTAGGTCATTGATGGTTTAATCGGCCAAACCTTAGTACACACAATTTTCAACCATTATATTACAGACCATATTTCAACTTGATCTTGTGTCAAGTATATCTAATGAATTTTAGGTTACTTTACAATAGGAAACTATTTACCTTCCATATGTCACCTCCGACCAGCGTTACTTCAAGCGGGCGTCAACGAAACTCGTGTGTTCTCAGAAGCTCTTAGGAGGGCAGGGTTGCCATCGTTCTCACAGAACACCCCGCCAAATCACCGTTTTCTGCTAAACAGTTCCAAATTGTTTCTTTTCATTTTTTTGAACGGATAGTGTTAAATTTATCTAATAAATTGACATAAATTGCGCTTTCGTGTACTTTCGTTTTTTAATTTTTTTGCTTTCGTTTTTATACACAATATACTTCTTTTGAATATCTTTAATGTCGTTAAAAGTGTTATTTCAGTCATTTGTTGTACATTATTGTATTTGTGAGTACACTTGCTTCAATTGATTGTTTATGAAGTATTTGCAAAACTCAATATTTAGTGTAAAAATCACCTTCAAACTCCGTATTTTCATAAAACGCTCGAATGATATTGTCTAAAACACGTCTCTAAATATTTTATTTAAAATTAGCATGTAGGACCAATTTCGCCTCCTATATTAATTCTACAAATATTTTTCAAATCTACCTTTATGAGAACGAAAAATTAAGAAAATTTAAAAATCTGCTTTTTAGGCGACAATAGGCGGCCACTGGGAAAAGAGTGGGATAAAACCGAAAAAAACTAACCCAGACGCAAGAGAATAGGAATTTGACTAGTACGAGAGAGTATGTCTGTAACATCTTTAATTTGACATGTATTTAATTTAAAGACTGCAATGAATTTCTCCCGTTTATAGCTAAAACTGACAAAACATTCTGCTCAATGATGAGTATTCAAAGGAGGACAAAGCATGATTCTACGCGTTGTGGATATGTGTTTCTCACTTGGAAGTCACACATTTGCCTTTGATTGGCAGATCATCATGAATTTGTGTTTGGCGGATCTGTGAAATCTGACTGCGACAGAATGTGACCTGCCAAACACCAATGTATGATGGGTTGCATTCGATTCTGGAGTACACGACACATGTGTTACTTCGGTTTATGAAATTTTCCTCTATATGTTTATAAAGAAAAAGTAACCATCTCTGAGATACACGCACGCCTTACAAATTCGTTACATTTATTCTGAGACATCCCGTATTTCCTAGGTCCTTTTCCCCCCTTCGTTAGCGATCTCACGTATCCGTTTTTCCTCGCGTGTGATGGAGTGTATCCGTCTGGCGTCGAAGTGGTGACCGCCGCACGGAGTCTGAGCTCCTTCGCAGCGCCGGCGCCGGGTGGCGTTTCTTGCGGCGGTGGGGCGCGGCCTTCGATCCCCGCGGAGCCGATCTCTGGCAGCGAGGGGGGGCGGGGCGGAGGCGACGATAGACCGCGACGCGCAGCGGGACGCGACGCAGGTGCATTTAATGGCTATACGATGACTCCGGTGCAGCAAAAACCAGCCAAGCGACGCGACGCGACGCGACGCGGCACGGCGCGTCGCGCTGCGCTCCGACGCAGGAGACGACTCCGAAGACGACGCTGCTGGCGGTGGTGGAGGTTGAGGAGGAGGGGAAAGGGGTGGTAAAGGAGGTGACGCTGGCTCAGATGCGATGGCTGAGTCGAAAGCCAAAGAAGTCGACGGTCGGGTGGGAAGGGACGGGAGGAAAAGGGAGATAAATGTGACGACGGCGGCTTCGCTGTCGTTGGCGGAAGTGGAAGGGAGAGTCAAAGAAATCGACGAACGGATATAAGAGGGCGGAGGGGGTTTTGAAGAAGGCGGTGCCGGGTGCGACGGCGGAGGCGTACGTGGCGGCGAGTGGCGGAGAATCGGCGGACGAATCAAGGAAAGGTGAGATAGTGGAGGCGTGAGACTCCGCAATAAGAGAAAAGAAGAAATAAATTAAAGGATGATGTAGCTGACGGTGACGATGACATTGTTGATTGAAGTGGAAGTAAGTGGAGTATCGATAGAGTTGAAAGCAGTAGCAACGGAGAAAATTACCCCGAACGTACAGTGCCTCTGTGTGTCAGGGCAATGGTGGCGATGGGTGAAGTTGTTGGAGTGGTGGTGGCGGTAGTGAAGGTGGTGATTATGGTGTTTGGTGGTCGGCGACAGACATTCGGCGAAGGACATAGAATGGTGGACAAGAAAAATGCAAAGCTATGAAAGCGAAAGAAATTGCGCCAAAGCTGACACACAAAAGGAAGAGAACGTGAATGGGGAAAATTTTGGAATAGGAATCAATGAAAGTGGTGGTCACGTCACAGGTGAAAGTCGTAATGAAAGAGAAGGCTGCAGGGGAGGAGAAGATCACCGCGAATACGGAGGCTCTAGCGAGGACGATGACGGACGGAGGTTTATAAGATAGCGATGATGAAACTTCAAACAAATGCGGAGAATGCCTGGTAAAATGCACTAATATGTGTTTTGTTGGCTTGAAACCTGTGCAACAATATTGTAACAGTGCAGTAATATGCTAGCAGAGACACCGCACTTCCCAAAGATGACTAATTATAAATGATGTTCTAAAATAAACTGCAAGTACTGACAATGTGATATTATATAGTGCACACCAAAGACGCTATGACTTTTTAGAACACATCCTGTACAAGAGGTCTACAAACTAACGTTATTAACTCAATTTTTGTACCGCGAGAAAGAGCCGTTTTACAGCAAAAAAGCGAAAATCCGTCCAATCTGGCAACCCTCATAGGTTGCCGAATATCACCTCCTAGTATCAACAGGATATAATACTTACAAAATTAATGAACAATGTAGTTGACGAACCCAAAATCATAATAAAGTCATCAATAAACACCGAAGCCATTCGTGAAAGGCAGTAGTTATACAACATTATTACAATTTTACATTTACAATTTTATTGACATATTCTTCACACAGTAAAAGTGTCGGATAAAATTGTTGTATGTGAGTTGAAACACGAATTATACATTAGGGTCTATTTGGATTTTCAAAATACCAGCGTAAGAGCTTTCAATTTCAATTATGGGAAAAATCAGGAATCTCAACAATTTTTTTCATTAAATATTGCCCGGGATTTTACCAGTGATTTATTTAAAAATGCTTATGGAATTGTGCGTGTGCATTTAAAAAAATGTTTTTGAGTCTGGCACAGCAAGGTGCCAATCTATATCGTCGAAGCTTTTAAAATGATGAGGATCGAAGCTAAATGTTAGCGACAATCAGTTTTTAGCTGAAACATGATCGTGTAATGTATTCTCATTTGGAAAAATTGATATAAAGGGATGTACGAGTATCTCCTCCCAAGATATCTTCTCCTATCATAAACCATCCTAAATATCCACATAGACGTATATAATTGATTAATGGCTATTCCAAAAGGGGAAATAGGAAGTAGACTTTTAGCACATCATGAAGAAATATTGACGACATTTTGACGACTTTCGTCAGATGAATATTTGGACTTCGCGTTGTCTGGAATATTTGGACTTTGGTTCTTCGCGTTGTCTGAATTGGTTTGGAAGTCAATCGACGCGAATCCGATGATTAAAATGCGTTTAATCTTTAACGATTAACAAAGTTGCTGGCGAACATATTAATTATACTAAAATTAAACGTGTTAAAAGAATTTTCACTGCGATAATGATATTTAATGTTCCTGAAATCAAGTATCATTTATAACATAAAATCTAAAAATTCCTAGTTTTCATGTACAGTCTTTCCAATTTTTACATATAATCTTTTCAATTTTTTGAGGCTTGTAACTTTGTAAAATTAAAATTCGTACAACATGTTTAGAATTGTTTCTTCACATAATGCTACCAAAACAAGCGATCAATTAGTGAGGGCATGATCAAATATTTTCTTTGTCAGTAACTTGGGCAGCGATCAACAAGTGTTGCCAAGTTTAGGATATTATCACCCAAAACGGGAAATTTTGTGCTTGTCAGAAGACAATGTTTGTTAATGAAACGTATTGTCTAAATTTTTCTGAAGTGAAAGGAAAGGGAAAAAGAAAGTTCAAAATGTTGGTGTAATTTAAATGGGTAAATATGGGTAACATAATGCTAATAATAATAAAATGGGTAAAGGAATGCTATCGATTTTAACCAAAGCTTCGTATTAAACTTGTTTCCTTATGATAAAAAAGTCGCTATTGCTTAATTAATTAACCAGAAAACGAATAAGAAACTAATTTCATTTGATGACATTGAAAGAACAGCCGTTCTGCAGCATTTGCTGGCTAGACGAGGGGACGTTGCCCCCCCCCCCGAGCATGTGGCAACGCTGGGCTGTGGTGCGAAGGTGCTGACGGCGCCGCAGGCAGGCGCACCAGCACGAGAGGAAGGAAGGCGCGGGCGGGACGGAGTTGGCTGAGGGCGGGGCGGGCGGGGCGGGGCGGGGCGGCGGCGACGGCTGGGCCAGGAGTTATGCGGCCGCAGGCATCTGCGCACCGTGTCCGCCCCACCCCGGAACCCGCGCGTTGGTCCCTCCCCGCCTCGGCGCAGCGTGTGCGGCGGTAGCGCGGCGCCGGCAGTGATGGTGGTGTTGGCACCGCTGGCAATGGTTGTAGCGATGGCGGAGGCGGTGGATGCGCTGACAATCGAGGTAGCAGTGATGACAATGGCGTTGGAGGCTGCGACAATGGCGGCGGTGGAGACGTCGATGTTGGTGTTGATGACGGTGGTAGCGGCAGGTGTTGGCGCCGGCAATGGTGATGGCGAAGGCGGCAGCACCGATGGCGGCGGTCATCAACATCACATGACATAGTGGCTGTGGCAGGTTTGGAAGCAGTGGCAGCGGTGCGCTGTCGGAGGATCGGTGATTACGGAAGGGGATGACAGAAGGGGATGACGGGGGTGATGACGGGGGTGATGGCGGGGGTGATGACGGGGGTGATGACGGGGGTGATGACGGGGGTGATGACGGAGGTGATGACGGAGGTGATGACGGAGGTGATGACGGAGGTGATGACGGAGGTGATGACGGAGGTGATGACGGAGGTGATGACGGAGGTGATGACGGAGGTGATGACGGAGGTGATGACGGAGGCGATGACGGAGGCGATGACGGAGGTGATGACGGAGGCGATGACGGAGGCGATGATACTGGGACGAGTTTCAAAGCTGCTTTGGAGGCAGCCGCGGAAGGAGCGGCGTCTGGGAGCGAGGGCGTTAGGCCCTTGGTGGCCCTCGGTGTTAGGCCCTTGGTGGCGACGGCAGCGGCGTGGCGAGGGCGGTGGACTGGGCGCGGAACGCGAGAGCACACCTCCGCGGTCTGTTCTTCTTCCCGCAGGACGCAGATGCGGTGAACCCGTATTTGAGCTGCCGCCGCCGTTGAAACCTTCTGCTCAGTGCTTGGGTGTGGGGTATCTGAAGGTGACTTGTTGCGAGGGACATCAGAATCCTAGAAATGTCGAATCATGAAGAGACGTCATGACATTTTATTCAAAAATTGCAACTTGGTACCTTTTTGTCTATCGCATTATTCGATCCCAAACAAATTCCTCAAATCGTAATTTTAACCTATCTTGATCTTCTTTGCTGATAGTCATTTTAATTTCAAGTAAGTAATACTATCATCGTGTCATAAATATTCTTCCCTTTTGAAATCTAGAATAATAAAATGAATATTTGCGAGAATGTGCATGCAAAATGCTAATTATCTAATATAATTGCAGTGAATCGAGTGAAAATTTGACAGCTTCTTGACAATAATTTTGTTTTAATTTTCTTCTGCTTTGGTGATTATTATTATGGAATTAATATTGTGGAATTATTATTATTATTATTATTATTATTATTATTATTATTATTATTATTATTATTATTTTAGCCATATTTGAAAGAATCAAGGCTCAGTATTCCTGAACTAAAATTTAATTCACAATTTTCTTAAAGTAATTCTCTATTCGCCCAACGTAACTTGTGTAACGTCGTGCCAAGGACAACACATGTCGGAAGGCAGCGAGGGGGCGGGGGCAGTCCTTTGGCGGCAAGCGGAAGGCCACCAGAGGTGGGCCCCTCCTCAAGGGCCCGGGTGGGCGTGTCTCGGAACGCGGGTGTCAACTGGCGCAGAGGGAAATGATGGGTGAGTCCAGCCGCGGTGCAGCTGAACTCCAATATTGCAAACAGGCCCACGTTTCGGGAAGAGAGGACGGCCGCCGGCATGTGAGGTCTGTCACGTGACCCCTCGCGAGGCGGCTGGAGAGAAACCAGCCGTGGTCACTCATTCGAGTTTGAACCGAATCGCGGTGCGGAAGGCACTTGTCACCCGCCAGGGGTTATCGTGAGCTTCGGCAGCGAGGGGTGGCGGTTGCCACGGGACAAAAGACCAGGAGCGGCGCCAAGCCGCTGGGGTTTGCGTCAGGCTGGGGCGGGGATGCCTCAGAGATGTGCAGTGCTGGGAGTGCAGCGCGTTTCCGAGGAGTGTGTATATAGTGTAATAAAACTTGTAAATAAAACTGTATAAACAACTCCGTGTCTGTGTGTTACTCGCACCCGACGACGCCACACTTGAAAGGTTTCTTAAAAGAACCAATATAGTCCAAATTCGAGATTTTCAGTAGGCAACAAAACCTTTATAGCGTAATATGAATTGCATAGTAATGAATTTATGATTTTTCTCACCTTGTCTTTCAATATGTTTTGCCACTTACGAATGTAAATATCCCAACAGATAGCGCCAGATGTAAGGAATAACTTGGTGATATATCTCAGAATATGAAATTGTGCACTTGCTTGTAAGAAACCCCCCAAATATTTTACGAGAATACTGTTTGTACAGAAAATATAATAAATTATAGAAAATCAGTTATAATGAAACAATTGTATAAGAACGATTCTGTTCTCTCCATGCAGTTTCCCTTTCATGTTTTCATCCTCTCTTCCATTTAATATCTCACCTCAGTTCCATCTGAAGGTAGTACTAATTCCCCCTCTTGATCTTTCTAGTGGCATTGGAAGACTCTACCGGCAACTTGGGATAACTAATACAGTTACGTATTACAATTAATTTAACACTGCCAGGAGTTAAACACAGCTATGAAGTAACGTAATATATATTTTAATGTATCGTATTTTCATTGTATATAAATCGAAAATTTACTTTTATATGAATCATTGGTTTTTGGATTAATTAACATTTCTCCGCTTTTAATTTGCGTATGTCGCTTTTCTACCTAAATAATATGAATATTTATCTTTCTGAGTAATTTTCATAATGTTATGAATGTTTTATACGAACTAAAAACGTTAAAATATATTTCCAAAAATATAATACCAGAGAAGAGTGGAAAGTTCAAAAATGTTTGTAATCAAGGGTAAAAAGGTGTAAAAAATGTTTAACTTATTAAACAGAATTTTTATTCTGTTAATAATATTTGAAATGGTTAATAGATAATGAGAAATTAAATGTAGTTTATTACGATGATTTAAACTAAGAGATCGTTAACTCAATACAGTTATATCACTTTAGTGAGGTATAATTCAAAGATATTTTGGTCATACGATTACAGAGAGAATCTAATGAAGGAAGGACAATTAAATATTATTACATTTGCAAATTTGTTTCTCACACAGAAAGAATACTTCTACATCAGCTTTTGACTGTTTACATTGTTTTTTGTTCTCTGAAACTCCTTGCATTATGTGAAAGAATTATAACTGAAACGCTTACTTATACACATCCAAAATTATCAGACTGATACATCATAGAAATTCGGTGACGGTGAGCATACAATATATCTTCCTCTCTCTTTCGCTCCCCCTGTCTCTCTTCCCCTCGTCCTCTCTTCCCCTCGTCTCTCTTCCCCTCGTCTCTCTTCCCCTCGTCTCTCTTCCCCTCATCTCTCTTCCCCTCGTCCCTCTTCCCCTCGTCTCTCTTCCCCTCGTCTCTCTTCCCCTCGTCTCTCTTCCCCTCGTCTCTCTTCCCCTCGTCTCTCTTCCCCTCGTCTCTCTTCCCCTCGTCTCTCTTCCCCTCGTCTCTCTTCCCCTCGTCTCTCTTCCCCTCGTCTCTCTTCCCCCCGTCTCTCTTCCCCTCGTCTCTCTTCACCTCGTCTCTCTTCCCCTCGTCTCTCTTCCCCTCGTCTCTCTTCCCCTCGTCTCTCTTCCCCTCGTCTCTCTTCCCCTCGTCTCTCTTCACCTCGTCTCTCTTCACCTCGTCTCTCTTCCCCTCGTCTCTCTTCACCAAGTCTCTCTTCCCCTCGTCTCTCTTCCCCTCGCCTCTCTTCCCCTCGTCTCTCTTCTCCTCGTCTCTCTTCCCCCCGTCTCTCTTCCCCCGTCTCTCTTCCCCCGTCTCTCTTCTCCCCGTCTCTCTTCCCCCGTCTCTCTTCTCCCCGTCTCTCTTCCCCCCGTCTCTCTTCCCCCCGTCTCTCTTCCCCCCGTCTCTCTTCCCCCCGTCTCTCTTCCCCCCGTCTCTCTTCCCCCCGTCTCTCTTCCCCCGTCTCTCTTCCCCCCGTCTCTCTTCCCCCGTCTCTCTTCCCCCGTCTCTCTTCCCCCGTCTCTCTTCCCCCCGTCTCTCTCTTCCCCCTCTCTCTCTTCCCCCTCTCTCTCTTCCCCCTCTCTCTCTTCCCCCTCTCTCACTTCCCCCTCTCTCTCTTCCCCCTCTCTCTCTTCCCCCTCTCTCTTCCCCTTCTCTCTCTCTTCCCCCTCTCTCTCTTCCCCCTCTCTCTTCCCCTCTCTCTCTCCCCCCCCTCTCTCTTCCCCCCTCTCTCTTCCCCCCTCTCTCTCTTCCCCCCTCTCTCTTCCCCCTCTCTCTCTTCCCCCTCTCTCTTCCCCCTCTCTCTCTTCCCCCCTCTCTCTCTTCCCCTCTCTCTTCCCCCCTCTCTCTCTTCCCCCCTCTCTCTTCCCCCTCTCTCTCCCCCCTCTCTCTTCCCCCTCTGTCTTCCCCCTCTCTCTCTTCCCCCCTCTCTCTTCCCCCTCTCTCTCTTCCCCCCCTCTATTCCCCCTCTCTCTCTTCCCCCCTCTCTCTCTTCCCCCCTCTCTCTTCCCCCTCTCTCTTCCACCCTCTCTCTCTTTCCCCTCTCTCTCCCCCCTCTCTCTCTTCCCCCTCTCTCTCTTCATCCCCTCTCTCTCTCTCATCCCCGCTCTTTCTCTTTACCCTTTACCCTTGTCCCCTCTTTCTTATTCTGTCTTTTCTCTATCACCAAGGCGACTCCCAGAAGTGATCTTCTGAAGGTTTTTTCCTGAGGGAATAACCTTGCCCACGTAGGCACTGAGTTGAATTTTGAGAATGGCTGGTGTAATTCATCCGACCGAGTATGTTTGTGCATGCTCTTAAAATCTCTCGGAAAAATCCGCCACGTGGCTGCCTGTGCTTGCTTCTCACTCGGCCGCATGACGGCTGCTGTCGGAGCCTACACGCGTTGATCGGCGGATCGGGGTGAACACTTTGCTGGCGAAGGAGATGGGGAAAGCGCAGGTTTCTTGCGCAGTACCATCTCTAAATGATTTGCGGGAGTTGGTCACGGAAATGATGTCATTAGTAATTTCTGGCCACGGTAAATCCTCATGATTGGAGGGGGGCAATAGGCACAGTCGTGGTGAAAATGTATGTACATACATATAAAAACTTTACAGGTGAATAAAAAATAAGTAAGAGTCATTATTTCAAGGCGTTGGAGCAGTAACAAAATAGCCACCGAGTCGTCGAATGTTTCTGGTATTCGATAACGTTAATATTACTTCGATTTTGGTCATTGTTGCTGGCCATGATACTGCCCCAAGCCTTTAGTTGATAAAGAATAGGTACAGATTTTAAAGTAAAAACTTATATTTATACGAACAAGATATGTTTTTAGAGTTTACTAAATATTCTTTTGGTTTTTAATACCATTTTAGAACCATTTTCAATTTGCACATTATTATATATTTTGGTATAATTATATCTGGTATAATCACACTGGGTGACATCCGGCACCGACCTGACGTCAGCTAATAGGGTTTCCCTTAACCACATATCTCCCACTAGCGGGGCACCACCCCAGCCGGACGAGCTCTAACCTCTCGATAAGCCTCCTGGCATATGTTATAGTGTAGTGCATGTAAGGATAAGTGTGTGTAAGTAAGAGGTGAAGGTAGAACTAGGAATTGTACGGAAATATCGTCCACGGTTCGTGGCCCGTTTGTTGGGGGTACTGCTCCGGCATTCGCCTGGTATTTATCGGAAAAACCACGAAAAATTTCCCTTTAAAGCTGCTGGCCGCTTAAATTCTCTTCCAAAGAGTAATTTGACCCAGTAATCTAGCTAGTGTTGAAAATCCTTCCATCGTCATAATTCAAACCCTAGGTCCTCCAGGTCAGAGGTACTGCAGTGATATCAGTTGATGCTCTGAACCACCAGGTAGCCGTAACTATCCCCACACCCAACCCGCTCCCACCTCTGCCGCCACCGTCCCAACCTCACCTCTTCCCACCAGTACCCCTCCTGTCCCCCCCCCTCAACGCTCCCGTCAACCCCGATTGCCGCCGCCTGCGTCGCCGCCGTGCCTTAAAGCATCCGCTGCTAATAGCCCGATTATGCGGCGGCGAAGTTACGCACGCTTGGAGGCGGCGGGCCCGCACCCACCGCACTGGAGGCAAGTAATGCCCTTTTAATTTTAAAGACCCCCATACATCGCGCGCCCAGGCGCCTCGCCGCCCCAGCCCCCCACCCCCCACCCTTCCCCACCCTTCACCGCTCCTGCCTCCGCCGCCGTTTTTCGCAGAAAGGCGAGGGTTAAGTGCGAGGCCTGGAGGATAGTTTCAAAAAAATCCACAGGAAGTGGCTCCGCGCATTAGCGCTAACGGCGGCGGGTAATGTAATTAAAAACTACTGCCCGAGGGGTAATTAGTGAGACGTTTTTTATCCGGTGACTGCTGGAGGTGGCGTGGAGGATGGGAAGGAGTAGGGGTGGTGGGCGTAGAAGGCACCATCCGCTATCTCGTTTTGACACTCGAAAGATTTTTGGAAAGCTCTGAAAGTACACACAGTTTACGCTCTTGTTTTGTTACATGTATTGTTTCAATCCGTGTACTGTCATTTTTCTAGATATAGATTGTATGCCATCTGAATAACTTCGAAACGTCAACGTCAAGTTAAAATATTCGGATGAACGTTTTCAGTTCTCGTCATCGCAAACATTGTATCACATTTCCGCCAACAACGAATTCTAGTCGTCTCCATAAACGCATTGGTAGACAGTAATAATATTCGAAATACTCGTCCTAAGACAATGTAGGACACTGTAAGTCTTCTTGAACTTGAACAGATTTGAGAATTTCTTGTACAGTCTTTGGAAAGCGACGGGCATAAAACATTGTTACGAGTGCGTGACTGAGGGTGCTAATTTATTGTAATTACTGCCTTTTATGTGTACAAAGTATTTATTTGCATTATCAGGCATTACACCCTCTTCAGTATCCACCTTCGGTTCCCATTCGCTGTCAAGGAATGATTTTAGTATTTCGTCTTCACCTCTGTTAGCATCACCATCCGAAACATCCATAAATTGTTCTTCCTCTCCTTCCAACTGCAATTTCTCTCATTCTGATTGCTCAATGCAGTCACTCCCAAATTTCAGAACCGCAAACTTGAAAACAACGTACGAAATCCATAGAGTGACGATCGACTACCTAGGTCAAAAAGTGTAACGCGAGTGGTAGCGTGGGTTATTGCTGTAGTCCAAGCTACATTCGGGGCTGATCACAAGCGCAGTAACTATCACTTCAGTCTTATTTTGCGGTAAATAGTGAGATTAATATATCTACAAAAGTAACATAAAAATACACATCAAAATTTTCTCAACTCTCGCTGTAGAAAGCGAATCAATGAAATTGAATTAAAATAGTAATCCACGGGACCACTGAAGGGTTAAGACATACGTTTTCTTCCAATATGGCTGTTTGCAGAACATCGTTCTGTTCCATGTTTTTTGGTAGCCAGTTTTGTTAAGTGTTTTAGGAAGCTTATGGTAACATGTCCTTCCATCAATATCACTAGTAGATATGTATTGTAGCATTAAATTTCCAAATATCACAGTTCATGAAATTGATTTTCCCATTTCGAAATATTTTCCATCTTGTGGGGTAATGGTATTTCTGTGTGTATTATTATTTTTACTTCACTTTACCTAGATGAAGAATGTATTCTATTGCAATCAAAGAGTTAGGTCTATTACGTCTGGTCTGTCCCAGAACAAATAGTGAAACGTGACTCTCGGTCTGGAACGGGAGTAAATTCTGGTACGGTGGTGGTGTTGTATCGTCTAAAAAATAACACACTAGCACTATTTTCGCAACTTGAGTGTGCCTTCTCAAGGCAAGCATACGTAAATGCAATGTCTCCTGTGACTTGTTCTATAATTTCTCCTACAGCACCACTGCACAACTCTTCCTATATTCATCCACTGCGTGTTCTTTCAAACAATACTTTCAATAGTCTTTTGTCTTGATAATTTTGTCTTTAGGAACCATTATAAAACCCTCGGTCTCAAGATCTATTTGCTTCTCTAAAAGCCATTCCACCGGAGAACATCTATCCACATCATTTTAAGACATGACATACTCCAAGCCTAAACTTTAAGAGAAAGATTTTCCACTACATATTTGTGTACATGAAATGCATATTATAAATAAGTTTAATAATAATTGTATTAGTTATAATTTTTGCACGTGGACGCTATTGCTTTTTACAAAATTTCATAGTGATACTCATTTTGTCACTTAATATTACACAAACAAAAATGCATTCTAGAGAAAATATTCGTATATTTGACTTCTCAAATATTTTGCTCAGTTGGTGTTTGAGGTTGGTAGTATAGTATTTCTGTATATTTTTTACAAACTATTTCTGTATTCTTTATGAATAGTAAGTCTGTATTTGGTTCTGTTGGCGAATGTAATACATTAATATCCTTTCGTGCACATAAGTGGAAAATTTGCGCACGGGTTCATCTAGTTTCAATTTAATTTCCGAGATACAAGGAGAGTATGCGGGTTTGTTTTTATCTTAGAATTAGAATAATTAGCTTACGTCTTATTCTTCATTACACACATCATCACATACACATTTTCAATATTTATGTTGTCCACGAATTGAAAAAAAACTCAAAATTAATAAAACAAATATCTAACTTACGCTACCCACTACCATTTATATATGTTTATTTTCATCGAAAAGAAAACTAAGTACATCCTAACATAAAGGCGATAAATTATAAACAGCACTTGTAGTCCGTAACTCCTTTTCTTCCTGATGCACTTCTGTGGAAACTGCATCAAAGTTTGTTCCACAGTTCAAAACTATTGCACAAGAGGTTAAAGTTACTTGATTGACACTTTATACTACTACAAGACTACGTTTTCTTCAACGAAGAGAAAACAGTTTATCGAATGTACGGTTGTCGGTTGTTCATATCCGGCGAAGCGCTTTTAATCTTCCAGGAAGTCGACTCTCCACCAGGTCGATCATCATTCTCTCGATCGTCTTTCGGGCGCCCGAGCGCGGGCGATCCGTCGTTAGCGTCGAGGCGGCGCGCCGGCGAGATGATTTAACTTAACGACGAGTCTAATGAGTGGCTGAGGGGAGGGGAGGCGGATGACGCAAGCGCCGCCCGCTTTCTGCGCGCGCAGCTCATGAGCCGTCGGCCGACGGCGCACGTGGGCAACATCCTCTGGATGACGTCATCGATCAAAGCGTCGCGCTCTCCATTAGTTGCGAGTTGACCGCGACCCCTTGACTGATTGCCTTGGGCGACCAATTGGATTATAGTAAGATGCAGGATGGATCGCGGTTTTATTTTGCCATTACCTGCGTGTTCATGAGTGCTGAGTAAGGGAAAGAAAAATATAAATAAGATAGAATTTTTAAAAAGGTTGTTCTTTAATTGGACACTATAATTTTCAGAAATTCTTTGTTTACAATTTTCAGTAGGCACAGTTTGTTCAAACTTACTTTCTGTATTACAGTGGAAGTAGAACAAATCCTGTACATAAGTGAAAGCAGTAATAACAGTTTAAATATCTGGAAAGAGTATATTCCTTTATCTTCGAAAATAGACAAAAAATATATTTTGAAATATCGCTACAGTCTCACTTCTACCGCGTTTCCGTTGTATCTTGAAGTATAGGTAATAATGAAAATGTTTTTGAAATAATGGCAAGGAAGATGATTTACCATTGTATGAAAATGGAAAACATGGGAAAACAAAAAGGAATAGATTTCAAATTCTCACACAATTTTAATGAAATGTTGACCATCACTGAATATTCTCACATTCATCAATAGCCTTCTCTCTCCTCCGGATCTATCTTCCTCCCTACATCCCCTGCCTCTCTCCACACTCTCCCTCCCCTCCAATTCCCTCTCTCCCCTCATTATCTTTGCTCCTCATTCTCTCCTTTCTTTACGATGCTGAAGTTGATAAGAGATATACCTACAAGCATATTTCCATAGTACGTCGAAACTATCAATAAGCCATACGAGGATTCTGTCCAAAGTAGAACGAAAAACCTCATCACTTCTCTAGATATGACTAAAATAAAAAAAATCAAATAAAATGAAATATTAGTGTCATTCAAAAGATAATTTGACCAATTTGAACAATAATAAATGTGAATCCCTTTTTTCTCAGTAGAAACTATATTCATACTATGTAACTTATATCCAACTTTTAGCACAATACGCTCAGATTGGAAATTATCCTGAAGTAATTTTAAACAGTCTTAAAATATAGGCTGTCTGAAAAATGTGTCGAACCTAGAATACATAGTGTAATACTTATTTTCTAACACAAATGAAAAATAAGAACTTTTTGAAATTGTTCTTCTATAACGTTCGAATAAGAACCTCGCCAGACTCTTCGTCAAACTACACAAAAACATGGCATCTACCCACCCCGCTTAAAACGTAACATGCAACAGCCCCCACAACACACTCAACGTTGTTTGGACTAAGGAAACCGCCTGCGAAGGTGCAATTGCCAGCGTCCCGCAAAAGCAGCCCTTGAGGAACGCCAGACCCCGCTCGCCGGCGGGCGCCAACGCCAACGCCAGCGCCACCCGCACCTCCGCAGCTGTAAATTCCCCTGAATTAGAGCGGAGCGGTCTCCGCGGAGCCCGCGCCGCGAGCGCCAGCGTCGTTTCGTATGCAAAGGGCCCCGGGTTCTAATCCCGGACAGGGCGACGTGGCGCGCTGCCGACGCGCGGCGCATGCCAACGAGCGGCGGCGTTTCTTCCGGCCCCCCCCCGCCACCCCCCCGCCACCATTTTTCGCCGCTCTGTCCTTTGTCGCGAGGCGCGGAGTCGACCGACTTCTTTTTTTTTTTTTCAGCCACCAGCGCCGGGAAGGGAATTCGCGGAGAGACAGAAGGGATTTAAGAAAGGTGTTTTGTGTTCTTTTTTGTGTGTTTGTCGCAGCGCAATAGGTGCTAGAGATCTTCCGTTGAGCGCAAAATCTTCCTAGTGAGCACGGAGTGAATCTGTGTAATCTCTCTGGGTCTGGTTTGACCTGAAGGTAAAAAGTAATTGAATCTGGTAAGTAAAGTATTATTCAGGTAAATAAGTTTACGAATATCGCGTTTTATATGAGAGCTTTTGGTCTGAGGATACGACAAAGCAGTCTAACCGCTAAAAGGCAACTATGTTAAAGGAATGCCGGATCAGCTAACACGTATTATATAACAATTTCATGAAATTTGATATGTGAATTTAATGCGGTTCTAGCTAACTAACACACTCCAAATTATAATTTAAGAAAGTTCGATATGGTTAATAGCATTCAAGAAGATTATGCTTGATATTAAAGTGATTTAACAATATTTTAACCTTGGTTCTTTTCTGGGTCGTCAGTTAACTAGTACTTAAATATATGCCCACAAACTATGAGAAATCCTTCTTGGTAATTCGCATATATTTAAAAAATATTACCACCGGTTACCGGTAATAGACACTATTACCTGGATATGGATAATAGTTGGGGCGAGGCGCGAGGCGGGCGGCGGTGGGCAAAGGCTGAGCGGGGATGGTTGGTGCGCATTTGTGGTGAGCGGCAGGTGGACGTGACATACAGCGTAAAAGGAGACTGGTGGACGGAAAGGCACAGCGGCGGTGGTGGCAACGCACTACAGGGGCGAAAGCTATGCCTAGTCAATTGTACCCGCAAGTGACCGCAGTCAGTACTAAACGGGGCACCAAGTACCAAGCACGACTCGGTGGTGGGAGGTTGCTGGCTCCGATAGGCAGCAGACGAAAGTGGGAGGCAGGAGATGGGACGTTGGCTGTTGATGCAGTGTGCAGTGGTAGCGGGTGGCTGGCAATTGGTAACACGTGCCAGATACTGTGGTGCAAGCTGTAAGCAGTGAATGGTGACGTGGAGGGCAGTGGGCTGTAGATGCGTCGGGCAGTGCATAGTGGTCCGGGGGCAGTGGGACGTAGATGCTTCAGGCAGTGAGTAGCAAGCGGCGGGCAGTGAAAAAGGCGCGGTGGGAAGTGAACTGTAAATGCGACGGGCAGTGAATAGTGGTCCGGGGCAGTAGATTTTAGATGCGTCGAGAAGTGAATAGTGGTCAGGGGGCAGTGGGACGTAGATTCGTCGGGCAGTAAATAGTGGTCCGGGGCAGTAGGCTGTAGGTGCGTCGTGCAGTGAGTATCGGGCAGTAAAAAAGGCGCGGAAGGAAGTGGGCTGTAGATTCGGCTAGCCATGGGCAGCCGGCGGCGGCCAAGATCCGGTCCGTGTGCGGGCAGTGAGTAGCGGGCAGCGGGCAGAACCCTCTCCGCGCGCGTGCACTGAGACGCCGTCGGAACGCTGACACCGCGCGATGCGAAGCTGTTCGGTGTGACGTATGAACGGCGTCTCTCACAGCCCGTCGCTCGTCAACGATGGCCGGAGCGGTGCGATGCGGAGCACGCTAGACTAGGGAGAATGGCGGTGAATGGAAGCTTGGCGGAATGTAGGGGATTTCGGGGTAGAGACAATGGCCGTGGTAGGGAGAGCAATGCGATTGGGTGCATGGCGGGGAAGATTACGTGCCGCGGTAAAGTAGATAACGAGGTACGGTGGATGGCATGTTATGGTGCAGGGAGGGTCGGGGTGCATGGCGGGCTATGGTGCATGATGGGCTATGGTGCATGGCGGGCTATGGTGCATGGCGGGCTATGGTGCATGGAGGGCTATGGTGCATGGAGGGCTATGGTGCATGTAGGGCTATGGTGCATGGAGGGCTATGGTGCATGTTGGGCTATGGTGCATGTAGGGCTATGGTGCATGTAGGGCTATGGTGCATGTAGGGCTATGGTGCATGTAGGGCTATGGTGCATGTAGGGCTATGGTGCATGTAGGGCTATGGTGCATGTAGGGCTATGGTGCATGGAGGGCTATGGTGCATGGAGGGCTATGGTGCATTGCGAGCTATGGATGCTTGGCGGGCTATGGTGCGTGGCGGAGTAGTGTGCATGACAGTAAGGATAAGTCGAGGTAGGGTTAATGATGTGGTGTAGGGTGCATGGCGGGGTTTATGACGCTTGGTAGAGTAGGAAGAATGGTTGTGTTGAGCTCATGTTGGGGTTGGGTGCCAGGGGAGTTATGGCGGAAGGCGGTGGTATGACGAGATACATCGGGTTTGGGAAATAGTGTGGGAGTGAGCAGAACGGATCAGGGAAGACGCAAGAAGGAAAGGTACAAAGTGAGGAGGGGAGCGTGGAGAGGCGACGCGGGATGAGGTGGCAGAGTGAGGTAGATGAGCGTGTCGTGTCATGGCGGGCCCCTGCTCCCTGCCTCTACCATTGCAACCCTCATCAACACCTCGAGCGCAGAGTTATACATACATTTATTATAACTGCAAATGAGTATGACCCGGTGGCAGTTAAGTGACAATAATTGCAAAAATTACAACACTTACATTAATAATAATAATAATAATAATAATAATAATAATAATAATAATAATAATAATAAAATAATATAATAATAATAATAATAATAATAATAATAATAATAATACCGTACAATACAGTACAAGACGAAAAGCAGCATTGAAAAGATCATTGATCGCGTTCACCGCACTTCATTTGACTTCACTACACTACACTACACCACACTACACTTTTTTGCTTTGAATTACACTGACCATCACTTCACAGCACTTCACCGCACTACACAGCACTTACTCATTTAATATCTGTTACTGTTATCTTGTTTTAACTTATTTCTAAAACTTCGGACACTGAGAGGAAAAGCTTTGAAAACTGCTGCAGGTAAACTGTTCCAATCTCTAATTGTTCTGTTACAAAAGGAAAACTTCCCAAGATCTGAATTTTGTTTCCTTGCTCGAATTTTGTGGGTGTGATCGCTTCGGCCGAAACAATTTGGTTTTTCTAGTCTAATCTGAATTTCCTTCCAAGCTGGTTGACCTACGTACGATTTATAAAGAGCGCAAAGCCTCGCCTTTGTTCTTCTCGTTTCTAGAGGTTCCCATGACTTTTTTGTTACGTTACTTCTATAAATAAACTTATTCGCTTTTCTCTGTATTCTATCTAGATTTTTCCGGTGCGCCTTTCTGTATGGATCCCAACACGCAACTCCGTATTCCATGAGTTATTATGTTATCGTGACCCACCGGCGCGCGCGTTACGTCGGCTGCATGCGCAGGCTTTCCCGGAATTCGTTCCGCTGCAGGTGGCGGTTTAGGCAGAGAGAAATCAACCTCTATCCTTTCTACGAATAATGTTACATTGTTCAATAATAATAATACTTGACAGGATAGAAAGCGAAAGGAAGTTGATGTAATGATTTTGGAGTGAATTGCTCCCTACACAAAAGTTATTTTCTACGACAAGAATTATTACTATGGTTTCCTCAGTTGCACAAATGAGTCCTATTTAATACCTGCGATACACGTGACACAATTAATGCAGAAGCAAGTCTGTTTTACAGACAGTTTTCTTGTTATAAAATAGGTACAAATAAATTAAAACGAATAAGTAATATTAGTAAAATTTAGGGGTCGTTTTTAATGAAATGTCATTTTTTCTTTTTAATTTACAATAATGCTTTCTATCATATATATATTCATTTTATTTTACAAAAGGAAATGACCCACTTATATATGTCATTTTCTTGAATTTTTCGTCGATTCCGACTAGTCATTTTTTATCTTTTTTGTCATTTGTAAAGCACTTTCGGTGATTTCATCGATTTAAATATCATTTTAATGATACATGCTTCAAATAATATTTTCAAGATAAAACAAATGTTCTCTATAGAATTTTTGAGTAACGTATTCGATTTTTTTCCTCATAAATTGTGATGTCAGCCGTTGTATTACGTAGTCTAACGTTCTCGTGACGCCTATCAGCAATATTGTCGGTTCGGCTGATTACTGGATAACTAAAGACAGAAATGTCCTAGTAAAGAACAATCCAAACCAAAAGTTTGCAAAAACCCTTGATTACAACGGTAATGTATCCAACAATTTGTGTTGTTCATCTAATCTAGTATTGGTGAGACTTTTTACGTCATTTTTATTTGCTTTTAGGACATTTTAAAAGCATTTAAAGAGCATTTTTGAAATCATTTTTGGCGATGCTTTCGTTCTTTAAAATCCGTCCACTAGTAATATTTATTTCATCATCTTGCAATGACATTAAAGCAGGAATACATGAAATTAAATATGTGTAATTTAACCGAATACTTTCTATTCATTAACGGTTCCATTCAAATATTATACATTCAAAAACTTGAAAAACTGCTGACTCATGTTAATGTAATGAGAAATATTGTGGAAGTGCAAATCACGCAATGAGCGTACAATTCCATTTTTCTTCTAGATTTGAGGGCAAAGTATCGAGTATTATGAACTATACTTACTACAACTACAACGAAGTAACGTTGAATTCTTTTGTTTCTAATAATTTATTTTCAGAATTTATCTATCTATCTATCTATCTATCTATCTATCTATCTATCTATATATATATATATATATATATATATTGTGACGTATCTGATTGTCGGTACTTTCCACTACAAATAAAAGTTGTAACGGACGGGTGTCTTACTCGTGAATGGGTCCCTTAAAGGAATCGACATTACGTTGGAAAATCAAAGTAATAAGTTTGCATGAACACAAATACAATTTATTCTTGCATTTACACGTTATGTACATGATCTAATACATAATTGTTCTCCGTCTTGGTACCAAGGTTCGGATTACCATGCGATTTCGTCATACCTGGGGCCCCAATGAATACCTCGTTTGTCGCGGCTGGTCGCCCACGGCGGCGGCGGCCGATGACCTTCACCGCAGCCCGGCGTCCGTGCGGTTGATGACGCAAACACGCGCCTAGGCGGCCCGCGGCGGCGGCTACGCGAATTCCTCGGCGTCGACGCTGGTCGTTTTGATGTGCAGTTCCACTTACGCACTCACAGCCTCTCGATGATGTCCACTTCGCCCCAGGGGTGTGCTTCTAATTATGTCGCCACGCCTTTCACCAGTTCTTTTCCACTTCTCTATTGTAACTACGGAGCACGTGGTCGCTGCTCGCGCCGGCGTCAATTACACTACGCACAGTTTTAATACTATTTCCACTGCGTTTGATGTCGCGAACACAATCTATAGTTTCTGCATGTCGACCTCTACCAACATTCCATTTACCGGCTTCTAATCTGCATTTCTATGACTATTACACTGCACTTAATTACCTTCGTCACTAATAACGTCTTATCCTGTCCGTGGCCAACGGTTAACTGGCAACTGCCGCGCTCGACTGGTAACGGCCGAATTCTCGCTCCTTCTCGCTGCTCACGGCGGCTGACTCGTTCACAGTCCCCCCCTCGCCGGTCGTTGCACCTGCCGCTTATGCCGCGCAGTTCAAAATTAGCTGTAATTATATTATTTTGCTTTGTGTTTCTAATTACCTATAGAAACGCTCCGCGTTTCAATATATATATATATATATATATATATATATATATATATATATATATATATATATATATATATATATATATAAATTCTGAATCAAAGCAATATAGGACACCGATTAACATAAGCGAAAGCGAGTCTCGTTGTTCTACAAGCAACATGTAACATTTACAGCTCCGCAGGAATAAATGTTTTTCAAATATTGCTCCACTAAAAAGTAATTTAATATTTCAGTAATTTAACATATGTAATAAACCAAACATATTAATTTTTGGTTAACTTAAATTTAACGTATAAAACTTCGAAACATGTTAACATTTCATCACGAACTATACTGCTGTCCTGATATTGTCATGCAGTATCCACCTGCGTGTGGCTGTTAATGAAATCGAAAGTGACACATCCTCCAATACATGCGGTATTCGACAAACTTCCTCCGGTCACATCTTTTTCCTAAAGGATAATTTCATACCATCGAATAATCACACGACCCAACCTGGCGCGTGTTCACGCAACCCACAAATGCCTAGAAACACGTTTCGGGCCCATTAGCGCCTGAATACTTGAAAACGCTGGAACGAGACAGTCGCCGTCGCGCGCACAGAAGGTATCGACAACGCGAACGCTAAACTGGTCGACGCGCGAATCCGCAACGCGCGGAATAATGAATGCGAGCGATGTCAGCGTGATTCACGTGCGGCGTGAAGAGCCCCGCTGCCGACGGGCGGCCGACGTAATAGGCCTGTCCGCTCGCGTGCTGCGTGGGCGCCCCGCCCCCCTCCCGGGGAGTGGGTGGGGAACACGCACGTGCGGCACAGTGGGGCACGTGCCATGGATGCCAGACACCGACCCCCACGAACCACGATTTCGTCGTCAGCCGCCTCGCAGAAAACCCCTATTCAGTTTGCGACGGCATTGGGCATGTACGTGTGGCCGACATTTTGTATTGATTGATTTGTGATTGCGGGCACGTAGACTGCTAAAGTGCTGAGATGATTAGTCCCGTAAGTTGAGTTTGAGGTGAGAGGGCCGTGATCTTCACCCTGACTGCATGGAGCGATCCGGCGCTGGCCTACCCTCGGCGTTTCCCCAACCAGGTATCTCCAACCGGCGAGGCACCGCCCCAGCCGGGACAAGTTCTAAGCTCCCGACCGATCTGCTTGCATGTGTGGTAGTGTAGTGTATGTAAGTGTAAGTGCTGGCATCCTTCGTGAATTCTTTCTTAACATCCCCTCTATATACTTATACACAATAAAAAGATGATGGTTTTGTACGATTTTAAAGTTTTCATTGATATAAACTCCCGTAAGTGTGATATTGAGTGAAGAATAACCTTTATTAACGAACGTTAAAACGAAAAACTTATATAATCGCAGAAAATGATACCAATGTTGAAGCAGGCACTCCTATAACCCTCAAAAATGTCAACACGTGATTCCATTGTGTGTAACTAGAAATCGGTACATTCTTGACTCTCAAATAGCGATTTTTCGTAGATGGCTATTTTCGGTACATAGCAATTTTCGGTAGATAGAAATTTTCGGCAGATGGCGATGTTCATTAGGTGGCGATGTTCGGTAGGTGGCGATGTTCGGTAGGTGGCGATGTTCGGTAGGTGGCGATGTTCGGTAGGTGGCGATGTTCGGTAGGTGGCGATGTTCGGTAGGTGGCGATGTTCGGTAGGTGGCGATGTTCGGTAGGTGGCGATGTTCGGTAGGTGGCGATGTTCGGTAGGTGGCGATGTTCGGTAGGTGGCGATGTTCGATAGGTGGCGATGTTCGATAGGTGGCGATGTTCGATAGGTGGCGATGTTCGATAGGTGGCGATGTTCGATAGGTGGCGATGTTCGATAGGTGGCGATGTTCGATAGGTGGCGATGTTCGATAGGTGGCGATGTTCGATAGGTGGCGATGTTCGATAGGTGGCGATGTTCGGTAGGTGGCGATGTTCGATAGGTGGCGATGTTCGATAGGTGGCGATGTTCGATAGGTGGCGATGTTCGATAGGTGGCGATGTTCGATAGGTGGCGATGTTCGATAGGTGGCGATGTTCGATAGGTGGCGATGTTCGGTAGGTGGCGATGTTCGATAGGTGGCGATGTTCGATAGGTGGCGATGTTCGATAGGTGGCGATGTTCGATAGGTGGCGATGTTCGATAGGTGGCGATGTTCGATAGGTGGCGATGTTCGATAGGTGGCGATGTTCGATAGATGGCGATGTTCGATAGGTGGCGATGTTCGATAGGTGGCGATGTTCGATAGGTGGCGATGTTCGATAGGTGGCGATGTTAGATAGGTGGCGATGTTAGATAGGTGGCGATGTTAGATAGGTGGCGATGTTAGATAGGTGGCGATGTTAGATAGGTGGCGATGTTAGATAGGTGGCGATGTTAGATAGGTGGCGATGTTAGATAGGTGGCGATGTTAGATAGGTGGCGATGTTAGATAGGTGGCGATGTTCGGTAGGTGGCGATGTTGAAGCAGAGGTTGTGAAGCGAGAATCGTTGAAGAGAGAGGTGCGTCTTCACTTCCCCAACGTCTTTACCGCGAACGACTTCGTCTTGGAGCCGTTGGCTTCCGCAGCCACAGTCATGTGCGTGATCTTGGGTGTCCGGGTGACGCCGCGTCGAAGGCTGTGTTGCCGACGTTTCGATCATCCTGTCGTGGTCTTCCTCAGGGCTGGTATCCTCAGGGATTTGCACACCACCTCTGAGGAAGACCACGACAAGAAGGTCGAAACGTCGGCAACTCAGACTTCGACGCGGCGTCACCCGGACACCCAAGATCACGTACACGACTTCGTCTTGGAGTGTGCAATGGTTTGGAGATTGAGTGCGATTTGAAAGTGAAACATGTGAAAATATTCGACTGGCAGATGTGTTTTCTAATTTTACTCCAGAAAGTATAATAGCTACGATTACGTAATCAGTTATAATCTAAAGTAGAAACAAAATACCTCGCATAGTTTCATCTTAAATTATTTAATTTCACCTACGTTGTTTTCAACTATAATGCGACCATATTGCGGTTGTCTTGGTGTATTGCGGTCATTTGGCCCTAGAAGCTTTATACGGCATAAAATATTGAATTTGAAACTACGCTAGATATTTAATTCCCTAATAAGGAGATTAACTTTTCTGTACTTTCTACTCAAATGGAAGCGATCACATTGAGTGCGTTATTTGCCCTATTGTTTTCTGGCACTATCCCACTGTGTGTTGGGTGGAGAGGCTCTGGCTTAAATGAGGTATACTCTTGGTTGGGCTGTAGCGGTGAGATGGGCTCGGATGACGATAAGCGTATTAGTGTGCAGATTGCTGAATTCATTTCAGATCATCCACACATCCGAACGCATTCATGACTTTCTGCTCTGATTTTCACCAGATAGTTTTTCATATTGTTTTATTTACAAAGAAATGACGTTTCATTGCTAATCGTATTTGCTTGACATGATTATATCGCCCGCAAATTATATAGTGTACATTCCTGGCTAATCGAGATTAGGTCTGCACACTCTGATAATTGATATCTGTTTATTCAATTCAGATTATTGACATTTGGATTGGCTTGGATCAATATATTTGGCGGTAGAACAATGGTGTTTCCGTTTGTGATAAATTATAGCAGTATATTATTGTTGGGTAATTCCCATTTCTGAATTCCGACCCACACAGGATTATAACCAAATGTCGTTTTGACTGAGGGTCGGTAGGTAAATGTATTTTTTTTTAATCATAGTCAATTAATTCAAAACATTTTGTATATTCACATTTCTCTTTTTCACTTACTACCTATACGTGTATTCATATATATATATATATATATATATATATATATATATATATATATATATTCTTGATTAATAAATAACTGACGAATAGATTGAACTTTCTCTAGAATTTGACCGGGAGAGATGGCTCAGGGCATCAACTGATGTCACTGCAGTCCCTCTGACCGTGAGGTTCTAGGTTCGAGTCTCGACTTGTCAACTAGGTGGAATTCAGTCGCTGTCTGGAGGAGAATTCTTGTAGCCGACTGCTCTGATCGGTAGTTTTCCATGGTTTCTCGATCAGGCGAATGCCGGACCTTAACAAACGGGCCACGGATGGCGCGCAATCTTTCCTACCCCCTCCGTGTCATATCATCACCCTTTACACACTCACACTAACATGCCCTATACTACACCACACGCCGGGTGACCGGTCGGGAGCTTAGAGCTTGTCTGGCTAGGGCGGTGCCCTCGCTGGTGGAATATGCCTGATTAGGCAGTCTGTCAACCGGCAACTCTGTCAGCCGGCATGTTGGTCGGCGCCGAATCTCGCCATACAGTTGGGAAAACCACCGCCACTTCCCGCGATAAAAATATGCGATACACTTGCGGGACTAATGCCCTTAGCAGTTGACGCTCCCGGAAACACTAAACAATCGTTCCATCATGAGACGTTTAATTGCTAAATATTTTAAATGTGTCTCATTACCAATAATTTTCAGATACACGTAATTGTAATAGTGAATTATCTTTACAATATTACATGGAACTCCCTACTATATGTTACGTTAATGCAAATAAAAACTAAATTGTAAAATTTTAATTTTATAGTTCACAGAACCTGCTAACGGGCTATCTACAACTCTAAGTACATCAAGATCTATAAGTGATCGATATCTGCGTAATATTTTTACTATTTCGAATATAAAGGTTCATTTGCCACCCTTTCTCAATGTGATTGTTTATGGATTATTATTGTCTGATATTTTGGCCATGATGTATTAATATTTAGAAGTGATGTTGTATTCAATAACTACAGGGTGGTACCACAGTTTTAGTGACAACGGCGTTCGTCTTTCATTCCTAAAGCGTCTTCATATATAAAAAATATTTATGTTCGTAGTAACTTTCTCAATAATAGCTCAGATTTTCCTCAGTTTTTGTTTTAATGAAACAGGAATGAATCCCAAAATAATGAATCTAAAAATGTGTAGTTCTTAGTAATTCTGGTTAACAATCTTCATTTAATCCTTGTAATTAACATTACAACACATTATCAGGTAGCATACAATTTAACTGAACAAGATGAAAAGCCTTGTAAAAAAATATTTTCAGACCCTTAACGTATTTAAACGAGAGGCAGTACTCAGTTATTTAATAAATAAAATAAAAGAATGAACTGAGTATCAAAAGCGAAAATAATATTAATTTTATAATGATATTAATGTATTATTTACGTTTTGAAATGAATAACATTAAATGGTTTATTATAACTCTACAAGTTTTGTTACCAGCTTTTGACTTAATAACCCCCAATTTGAAGGTGTTTTTTGTTCACGTTTCATTGATCCATGAATAAAATACAGAGATGACTCTCTTGTTTTGCTTTTGGATACTAAATGAATTTTTCACTTCCAAACGACATATTCAGTTTTTACTGCACTTTAAGTATTCGTGTATGGAAACCGCTACCTCCATTTACTGTCTATTGACTGGAAAGGCACTTTTGGTGGCATGCCTACTCCAACGAAGCACTTTGCAAAACACGGGACGCAAAATAGTCATGGCCCTAAAAACAGCTACCACAGAAACAAAACAATGGGCTCAAAGTAATGAACATGGCTACTGCCTTGCATTATTTGAATGATTATAACATCAATTTTTGTACGTTTCTGTGAATTGTACTTGAATAAAACTTACGAAATTCATGCAAAAGTTTTGTTTCCATAATCATTTAAAAATTCTAAACTGTTTCCTATCGCCGCCTCCTCCGGAAACATTTAATTCATACGCTAAATTTCACATTTTTATTAGAGTAAATAACTGTTAAATGAATAGATTTGATTGACTTAAACTTGAATTGGGTGCATCCTGATAGCATTTTATTACAATTATTAGCAATAGTGCTACACAATATAGGGAATTAAAGGTACAATAGTTATACTGACAATAAAAAGGATAAATAATAATATTTATAAAATATTAAGATATTGATAAAACTAGTAATATACGTAATCTAGACTAGAAGTTCCAGACTGTTCACCTCAATTTCATGCTAAGACCTTTGAATTATTGCTCTTCGTTAATACTTACTACACCGTATTTCTCTTCATTTTTCTTCTCTTCACATCACTGCACTACGTTTATAAGTTCAACATATACGTCAATATACGTAATTACGAATAACGAATTACACTTAATATTTGTTTTCTTAGTATTCGAACCCTTCCAGAAAAGAGGTTTAAGAATTATGCACACAAGTTCAATTATGTTTTTGTTTGATTTCTAAACGAAAATTTTCTGGTATCCCCTCTCTCTAATTTTAGTCGAATTTCGAACCTATGATTCCGAAATTGAATGATGTAGTTTTAGGTTGTTTACAATTTGGTTCCAAATCAAGTAATCTCAATTTTTACTGTACAATGCGAGTTTTACAATTTTATGCCTTTTTATAGTTATATCCCTTCTTATGCTGTTTTCATAATTCTGTGGAGTTCCTAAATTAAATGAATAAACAAATAAGGAGACTGATGTTTCTATAAAAACAGTTTGTTGTGCTTTCCTGCGTTAGAATCCAAAGCCACTATCTAATCATAGAGTAACAGTTCTACCAATCGCTAGTAAAGAAAGTTCCAAGTTCTTCGCCGTTCACCGTATTATCAGATGTACCAGTTCGTAGGTTAATCAACAAATATCCAACGAAATAAACAAAGCATTTGGCGTGGTTAGCGTAACGGTCACAATAACAGTCTCTAAGCACATGCAATATCAGTGGCCAACTACTCTGCCTCTCAGGGCGCCAGGCCGCCCATTATGTTCCGGCCACCGCGGCTGTCCCAGACTCGCTCCGTTATCCGGTGGAGTGGGTTGTGCTTCAGTGCTCCGTATACTATAAAATAGAGCGCACGCCGTCTCGCGCGCGAGCCCCAACTTCGAAGACAGCTGTCCGCCCAGCACTAACAAGGAGTTCGAAATCCCATATCGGTTGGACAAAAGATAAGAAACCTACTATTTCTTTCCTCTTCACGATACGCCTTATCAATACGTGCATGACAAAGGGCAGAGACATCCAGGCATTTCCTTCGACAAGATGTATGCAACTTTCCCAGCTCAATTCACGTGATTTGGAGTTATGTTATTTCAAGAGACCTGATTAAATTGGATATTGAAATACTAAATCGATTCTCTGTAACTACAGGCCTTCCAAAATGTGATTGTTTTGGAGTTAGAATTACTTTTGGCCACGGTAAGTATTTCCAACCAGTAATCTAACTTATCTTAATTCCGCTGCGACATATCATCATTCGATTTAAAAGCGCTGTATCGTCAAATAATTTCGCATTGGAAGATAGACTGTGTAATTCATTTACGAACACTAGAAATTGAATAATCCGTATGAATCTTCCTCATATTAAAAATCTGTGTGAAACATTGTATTCTCCTTTTTTTTCTCATCATGAATAGAAAGAGAGGGGAAGGAAGATAAAATAAATTATTATTATTATTATTATTATTATTATTATTATTATTATTATTATTATTATTATTATTATTATTATTATTATTATTGTAATAGCCAATCCAGATCCCATTTAAGGGCCAAGGTCTCCCACTTCACGCAGAGTGGAGGAACTTGGTTGGTTTCCCTATTTTAAACCAACAACCTTTCTTCCCAAATCATGACACGATTTGATATGCCAAATAAATTATGCCAAATACCGACCACCCCAATGTGTACCTGCCACCAAGCGCGCGTCCGCTGACAGCTTTGGCGTGTGAATCCTTTAAGCAGTCGCGTGGGCGCGCTGCGTCCCAGCGGCCGTCGCGAAGGCAAGGACTGAGTGAGTGAGGGACGGCGCGACAGAGGATGACGGAGGGGGGCGGTGGAAGAGGGGGGAGGGGTGCGCGACGGAGGCTGCGCACGTAATCGGCCGGCGCCGCACAATGCGCCGGATATTGCGCACGCGGGCCGCAAGAATGCGCTGGCGTGCCGGCGCCGCCGCCGCCGCCGCCGCCGCCGCCGCCGCCGCCCCCACACAAAGGCGCTGTTAGCGCGCGGAAGCGGCGGCGGATGCGATGCCACCTGCACGGCTCGCCCGCCCCTCCCCTCCCCTCCCCCTCCCCTCGTCCCTCCCCGTCCCCTCGCCCCACCCTGTTGCCTCCCACGGCGCTCGCAATACGACGGCCGTCGCTCAGGCCCCTGCTCGAAACGCGAGTGCTGCTTCCTTCGCTGGCGAACGGTTGCGGATCATACATAAACACCTAATACACGAATTACGTAGGCTATGAAATGTAACGTGTCATATGCACATATATATTGTAACGCTTTGGTTATATGAAGTCGAACTTTACTACACTCAAATCAGCTTCGTAATCACAGCTATTATAACACACGTGTTCTACTAACCCACTGATCCCTAATAACAGCTATAATAATGTTCGTATTAAGAATAAAACGTAATCTGTGATCTCCAATTAAATACTCTCTACACCGATCTGACATGTTTTTGCCAAATGAAAAATGAAATGTTTACAAAACTGATGTACATTGGGAGTTTTATTTTTTTGAATCCAGTATTGGTTATCAAACATGACCGAACGGCTTCATTTGTTCTATACTTCTCCAGAGTCGCCTTGTAATAACATGTCTTACTAGTACCTCTTTCGTTAATATCTATTAAATATTAGATAGGTTCGTTTAAATATTTTTAACTTCAGTTCTTAAAATTTAGGCCTACCTGTTGAGAATGATGGTCTAAAAAGGAGATAATTCCTTCCTGTCTAATGTCGTTTTACGTACGTCACGAGTATTTTAATTATGACTCTAAAGCAGACATCTATCAGTGACAGGTTGAAACCTAACTGTGCCAATGTGCAACAAAATGGAATCGAACTCTGCCACGGATGTCTGTCGCAATAGTATTTTTAGCAAATTGTTGAACAGCATGAGTGCGGTGTGTATGGAATGATTACGTATAGACACCATACACACTTCAAAATATTAGTTTCTGGAAATTTATATCTAGCTCGTCTTTATCCAATAGCAATTACAAAGGATTAAATATCTTATTTAATGTCCTCAATAACAAGCAAAGATTTCACTTGATAAAATCAATGGTCGATACTTTGCAATTGTTGCAAGCTCTAACCTGAGTTTTCTATACGTGAACCCTCATGACAATAGTAGCTACTTTCCGATAGTTTGATCTCTCTATATACAACACACAAATTTACGAATCTACTTTTTATCTAAAAAGTATCTTATAATAACGCACACAGTTATATTTTTCTCCCTAAATTTGGCACAACCCTGACTATCGTACTACATGACTAACAAATAAATTCATTTAGAATTTTCCCCTCATAACTTGATGCAGAATTATTCTTATTAATCCATCTGTGCGACTCTCTGTTGGCAGTTCAGTTAACATTTTCTTTAAATGGATGTTCTTCGGCACACGTCAGGCTCAGAAACGCACATTTTCATGTAATCCTCGACAGTTCTAAACAGGGAATTTGAGGAATGAGGGAGAGTTTAGCACAGGGTTTTTGGAATATAAAATTGAAATATTGAATATCCATTACACTAAACAATCGATAAAAATAATAAATATTAAATATTCTCGATTCAAAAGGATAAAGTAAATGAACCATAAACCATGAGTCGTCCAATTGAAAAATAATTGAATTCATAGTTATTAGAATCTGTGGAATTATGAAGAATACGTGTGTCTTCGCAGTCTTTCTGCCCGATCGTGGCAGAATTCTGTCGACGAAATTGCCTCCCTGCAGCCGCCGGCCAATTGGGGCTCGGCGGGGCCGGTTAAAAGTCAGCCGGCAGCGGTGGCGGCGGTGTGTTGAGGGCGCACTGGCTAGACGGCGTGGCGTGGCGTGGCGTGGCGGGGTGGGGGTGAGGGGAGAGAAGGGAAGCGGAGACGATGAAGAAACCGGCGCTTGTTGATGCTCTGTTTACACGGCGCCCGCGCTCTTTACGACGCAGATAGTGGCGCTTCTTGCGGGCGCTTCTGGCGGCGCCGGCAATTACCTTGCTGTGTTGCAGCGCACCCGCCCCACCCCCCACCCCCGCCCCCTCCGCCTGAAAAGGGCGCGCACCGCGACGCCTCTTCGCCTTTGTGCTCTCGGGAGAGTGGGGGGGGGGTGAAGGGGATAATTCGGTGACGAGGTGTGATACGTGTGGGATTACATTGTTGGATGCTCGAAATTCTCGGCGCGGAGTGTTCCACTAAACAGAATTAACTGTTTCCAGTTGGTTTGATTGATTTGATTGATTGATTGATTGATTGATTGATTGGTTGGTTGGTTGTTAGCCACTCCAGGCGCGTCAACTGCTATGGTCATTACTCCCGTAGCTGTAGTGCATTTTTTCTCTGTTGTAGTGTCTTTTAATTTCGCTGCTGATAGATCTCTGATTTCTCTGCTATGTTTGGAACACTGTTTATATGGATGAGTGTAATTCTTATGTTTTCATTATTCTGTGGAGCTCTTTCATTTACGTAGCTGAATCTGTTTTCGTTTTCGGTTAGTTTTTTCTAGGTGGGTTAATCTGTTAATGACTGTTACGGAGTATGGATCTAGTTCACTGTTAATGGAATTTTTATTTTTTGGGAGCTCTAATCAGAATCGCTGTCATTTTGACCTCTTTTTTGGAAGTTAGACTTTATGCTGGGGTTGCGATTGCTGAAGGAGGCCTTATCTGGTTGTACATGAGTTGCGCCATTTGCTGCTCAGGGGTTACTGACTTTAGTATTGCTGTTATCGTAGAAGAAAGTTCCTGAACCTTGCTGTTGATATGCGTCTTGTTCGGGTTGGTCGCTGCAGCACTGGACATTCTGGCTTGTCGAATGTTCCCCATAGCTGTGCAGGTCCTCGTTTTGGCCCGATGGGAAGTGGGAAGTGGGAAGTGGCGCTATCGAAATTTTAGGCCACCTCCACAGCGCCGACGTTGGTGTGGCCTGGCCACAGCTAGATGTCTTTACGTTGCTAACCGTGTTTACAGCAGCAACTATTAATGGATATATTATTTCACTTTGGCACTTCACTTAGTCACTGCACTGACTTATTGACCGTAACTGACGTTACTTAGCGAACCGTATCAGGTAGCATACAACTGAGCTGGTGGTGAACAGCGTGATGTGCTCGCCACCAGGGCTAATAGTAGACTGTGTCTCTCCTGTTGGTAGTGGATGAATTCAATCCAGCTTGTATCGAAAATCCTGACAACCAACGGGATTAGAACCGAAGGATCACGCGGACGGAGTCGCTGCAGGATGAGCGGGTGGAATGTGCTAGCGACGTCGAGTTGAAGTGGAGATTTATTAAAACTATAATTCGATGAAAGAGGACGACTTTGCTATACAAGTTACTGAGTTTCTACTGTGCTGACTGAATTATTAAGATTCACGTTGCGATTAGAAAGAATCAGAAAGACTTAGCTCTTCTAAACATAAATAACAATGTAATTTTGTATCTGTAATTCAAGGCGTGCAATTGGACTTGATATCTTGCTCTCCCATCAGATCACTTGACTTTTCCATTCATTTATACTATAAGTATATATTATTACATAAATTTATATAAAGAACTAGTTATATAAAATAGAAGGTAGTGGATGAAAGAACGTAAGATTTTAGCTAGAAATTAAGTAACATGCTTGCATTGACGGATTGTTTTTTTCATTTTTCATTTATTTATGTATAAGGTCATGATTTTTGTTTTTTTTTAAGTTTTACACAATGGAAGTGCCTTGGTGGTATATCTTACTTTTTGAATTGCCTTTGCTTTACAAATTAATCAATTCAAGATAGTTCAATTTGGCAGTGACTATTAACCATTCAATTGAAAATTTATTGTGTGTATTTAATTCATCTGAACCTATGTTTGATTTCGTCTTATGTGATGTAAAACGTGATTATCACCAAACAATATTTGATTAAATATTTAAATCATACATTTTCAATGTAATATTGCTAACAATATTATATCTGATGTGCAGGGGTTTATGATTTTTTTGGACTATCTTCTTCGAAATGTTTTTAATTCTTTCAAAGAATCGTGTGACTATTTTTTTGTTAAAATTAATTCCAAAAATGGAAACGATAGATCATCTTAACATTTGTACTCTACTAACAATATATGAATAACGACTCATGCTTTAGTACTAGTAATTGAAATAACACTGATGGGAATTTATTGCTATTTGGGAACATTTGTGAAACCAAATATGTTTGTGACTATATTATATCAACATGCTGGAGCAATGGACTGACTCAATATCGCAAAGGACTTCACAATTGCAGATAATCCGGGTATGTAACTTTACCTTTCCATTAACACGATCATGATAAATACTTTTTTCCGCAACATGTAATTACTTGTTTACGTTCAACAACAAATCTGTAATGTTAGCAAACACTCGGCTACTGATCTTTTTGCAAGAGGAATTCAATAGAGATGTTATAACAATGATCGTTTAAATTTAATTCTTGCAGTTTGGTGAATACTCAGTCATGAATTGTTTCGTGTTCACAAATTTCTCATCATTATTGTAGAACGAATTTCACAAACGGTGTAAAAACAAAATAGGATCGTATTGTTGTTGCTATCAAATATCTTTGCCTTGATGTATGACATGCTTTCGTTTTCTAACAATAGAATCCATGGAGATTGAAAAACATGTTCCTATAGTTATCCTCCCTCCTCCAACCATTCTAACTGGCCTCTGATGATTGAGTGCTTGTACCGAGAGAATCTGATAAGCTGGATCAATACGTAACAATGCCACCAATAAATTGCAATCTGATCTATAAACATGCGATAATTAATTTTTATGACTTCATCTGAGTCCTGATACGAGGGGCGATAGAATTGAAACTCGCCCGGATGACCTCCCACAGCAGCTGGTCTCGTTATTTTTATATCTGAGCGGGTGATATTGCGTGGATGCCCCAATAACAAGCGAAGATTTCACTTCACAAATCCGATAATCTGTTACGGAACTTTGTTGTTGACAGCTAAATGGAAATATTGATGGCCTTGGTATATTATCTATATTTATCAGACTGACTGTACATAACCGATCTTGTTTAACTGTTATATGTTCTCAAAACCCAAGATATTTTCAAAATATAAACAATGTATTTTTTTTATAGTTTTCAATATATAAAAAATGTATGTAGTAAAACTATTTACATAAACTTATATTAAATGGATATAAAACTTTACATTATTTTAACTCATCAACATACATGTTGCACCCTTTAATCCAATAATAATCAAAGAGACAGCAACTGTAAAGGCGAGAGATGGTAGCGATGGTACAGAATGGCACAGAATTTCTCGTAGTATAATTTTCTAATTTCCTTGGTGTGGGCTAGCTTTACGGACTTGCCCCCCTCCCCCCTCCATCCTCCTGACAGCTGCCATCTATCGCCGCTCCAATTTTTTTGTTGAACTTTTTTCAGTTTTCGGTCAGAATGTTAGATTATAAATATTACTTTTAAACTATTCTAGAAGAGTAATACCTCGTCGTACATGTAAATTTTCATTAAAAAATTTGGAAGCATTTTTAAGAAAAAATAGTTTAAGCTCTAGTGTAAATGCAAAATTTTAGGCTCTCTTTCACAGGAATCCTCCGCAATTTCGAAAACCTTTAAGTATGTATACTCGTAATGCAATTATATGAACAAATTGCCGCAATATTACAAACGTAAATACTGACGTCGTGAGAGTTCAGTAAAAAATTACATTTGTGTAATTTTGCAAACACCAAACTATAAAACACAAGGCGTCTGTGTCATCTCATAGAGTACATTTCCCACTATCTATACCAAAAGTTTAAAGAAAAAATCTGGAGCCATTTTTGACAAAATCTAGTTTTGCTATTATTTTATATTGCACACAATCTTGTGTGAATACAACTAAAATTTTCAAAACAATGTAATCTTTCAAAGAAATTACATTTGTGTAATTTTAAAAAAACACAAATATACCCCTAAACAAACCTTGTCATATTAAACCGAGCAATCATCCCTATCCGTTCGAAAAGTTTGAAGAAAATAATTGCAGCTGTTTTTGAGAAAATGACGCTTGAGTGTTTCTGAAAATCAGGCTTCATTTCGTAGCTTAGCCACTACTACGTCTGCTAAACAAACCGGTTTGAAGGCTCGAAGCCAACATTCTTTGCCGTTTCAACACGGGTTTCGAACTCTGATCGATAGATACAAGTATATGTAGTTTCTGTGATCAATAACAGCCGAATGCTGTACCAATAACTTACGAAAAGGGCCACAGACTGTGCGCGATTTTCCCTTCACCTTCTTGGTTCCCTTCACTTCCTTTGCACACTCTCTTTCTCCCCTCGACTCTCTCTCTCTCTCTCTCTCTCTATCTCTATCTATCTATTATCTATCATCTATCTATACACACACTGGCACACTTACTCTACACTACCCCACACATTGGGATAATGGTAAGGAGCTTAGAGCTTCGCCAGCCTTAGATGGTGCCCCGCTGGAGAAGATACCTCGAGGTGAAAACCCGCGAGCCGACGTGTAGATCGACGGTGGATCTCGCCATTGAGGGAGGAATACCGCCACATCCAGGCATAAAAACATTTACTACGCTAACGGATTTAATAATCAGAGTAGTTGTAAAATCAAAGTACTCATTCACTAACTCAATACCCTCTGCTGCACTACTGTTGCCGTAGTGAGAAGTTGGTCAAGGGTACATCTTTGTGTGAGTAGACCTCTACTTTGGAAGCACAACTGACACCGCAGCTTGTACCTTTTCTTCTCCTGTGGCTATCGACGCCACCATCGTCGCGCCAATGAGCATGAATCTCATCTACCCAATTATGTCAGTCACGTACGTTACAATCGCGAACGTCATCACCCATGACATCGTTGACAACACACACAGCAATAAGCAGTACATATTAATGTGTTCCTGTCACATTGCCTCAAGGTTTAACTTCGCAAAATGTCGATTACTTTTCCAACTAGATCCATATAATTGTTTGCTTAAAAATCTTTGAAAAACTCTTGCCGTCTCTTCCTAATCACCTTCACTACAAGGCTTAACACAGTCTTCCATCGCATCATGTAGAACCGTTTGACGCGCATACCATCTTTCTCTTCCATCCCCCCCTCATGGCCACCGCTTCGCCCAGCCGTCACCGGCAGTTTCCTCCTGCACTCCACGCCTCCGCACCAACACCGTGGTGGTGTCGGCGGGCGCAGAACTTCCAGAGCAAAACCTCAGCTATAGATTATAGCGCAGCAAGTTCCAAGCAACCCTGTTCCACGTTGCGGCGAGCACCCCGTCGGCGCCCCTGCCTCGCGCCTGCCCTCCCCACCCCTCCCCCGCCCCTGTCCTCTCCATCCCTCCCCCGTCCCTCCCCGCCCCACCCGGCGAGTCGTACCTGCGCGAGGGAGCGCTGGCCCTAAACCGCATCGCTCCCGCTCCCTCTCCAACGAGCTTCGCGCGCCACGACTTGTCGCCCTTTGTGAGCGTTCGCGCCCCGAGAACGGGCCACGCCCCCTCATGCGGTGTCACTCCCCTCGCCGCATCCTCCACACACCGCTCCAGCCCCAACGCTGCACTCCAGCACATTCCCACCTCCGCTTCACTTCATCCTACAGAACCCCAACCCACCGCACCCCGGCCTCACCTCACCCCACCCTTGTATTAGCCCCGACTCCGCCCCCCGACTCCGACCCCCGACTCCGACCCCCCGACTCCGACCCCTTATTCCGCCCCCCGACTCCGCCCCCCCGACTCCGGCCCCCCGACTCCGGCCCCCCGACTCCGGCCCCCCGACTCCGGCCCCCCGACTCCGGCCCCCCGACTCCGGCCCCCCGACTCCGGCCCCCCGACTCCGGCCCTGACCCTCAAACTGTCTCCGTCTCCTCCGCGATCTCCACAATCATCATCGTCCACCTCGTCCCCGCTGCCACCATCGTCACCACATGCCCTGCGCCACAGTCAACGCTCCGCCATCGCCGTCACCGCAGCGCAAACCAGCCGAGTCCCTACACGCCGCAAACGCTTCGCCCATTCCCTTTCTCGCCACTCGCAGGGGCCTTCGCCGCAGAGGCTGTGAAGGCGGAAGCCTTCAAAATTATTTCGCATGGAATTATTATATTTGTAAAGTCGTGCAAAATCTTAAAAATCTCTATTCTTCTTCTTGCCTTAAAAAAATTTTCCACTAAAACCTTCCTTCAGAGATCTAGTCACCAACCTTAAAATCAATTTAATAATTTCTCTCTATGTATGCACTAACATTTTTTCTCCAGTGTTAATTTTTATTATCGTCACATTTCTTTCAACCTCTGCTGTATCTCTCGTATATCTATTCTAATAACATCCCGTGGTCCACCATAAGCAGTTTTATTTTATTTTCCATTTCCTTGAGTTCATTTCACGATTCTCAACTTGCCTGACACGTTTCTCTTATGACGATTATTAATTCTTAAGCACATTTTAAGATGGTTTTGAAAATTTCACACATTGGATTGAATTCATTTGCTAGTGTTAATACCTTGATTAACCATAATTGATTTATAAATCTTAGACATTTTAATGAAAGCTTATTAAATAATTTTGTTTAGTGACACTAGTATGGTCACGGTCTAGTCTGTCTACTGGGATAATTTACATATTTTTTAAATAACCAAAGATCGTATTAAAAGTTATTTAAGCCGTCACAGATGGTCGAGATCGTTAAGGCAGTAGTGCCGTAGCGATTTCGGAGCAAAGGATCGCGGGTTCGAGTACCGCCTCGGGCATGGTTGTACTTGTGTTCGTCCTTTCACCCTTTATCATCACCATATCATGTCATCTTCACAGTTATCATACCGTTAAATACAATAGTGGTCGCTAATTAGCTAGATGTTAATGCGATCTTAAATAACAGAAAATAAAAAAGTTATTTAAATCAGAAAGTACCTCCCAAAAACGTTTGTATCTAAAACTCGTGGAGTCCATCTCCAACTCTCTTCAACCTCCGATGCAGTTGGGCAGAAGTAACCAGAAAGTGTCACATTGACTTTATATTTTGTGATTTTAACTAAAGTATTAATGTAAACTAATTTCAAATATAAATTTTTTTACACTTGTGAGATCAGTTTAAGGTTGAAAAATATTCCAATTATGTATCAAAACCTAATGTAAATTGTTGATAATTCCAGATGTTCGTTTGAAGAATGTAAAAGAAAAGTGAAAGTTATATATACGTAACCATATACAAGTTAAGTTAATAGTATTAACATTAATTCGACTGCAAGTAGTCTAAATTTCTAAGTGGTAGTCCCAGAAGCAATAGAAATAAGGAGTGCGTCTAAAACAAGTACAGTGCTTTCACCTACTAACTAAAAACGAACGTTAAAAATTTATAAAAGCGCATACTTATATAGTTGCATCTTTTACATTTTTGAACAAGGAATTACGTGAAGCTCTCTTTTATTGTAATTTAAAGCTATAATGCAGTTATCAAACAAAATCAACAAATTCTGTAGTGGCAGAAAGGATTTTGTGGTAGATCATAACGACAGGATCAACAACCAAAATGTTAGTTATTTAATATTTCCAAATCATTATCCAGATATGTTTCACGAATTTTATCTATCTTGAGTGGCACTACAGAAAGGAAAATTTATCAATAAAATATAATAATAAGATGTTATGAAATAAAAATTAATAATATAGTTCTTAATTACAGTGGAACTATTTTTCAATATTTGAAATTTGATGAAATTGAATACTGATTTTACAAAATATAATGACATTAAACTAACGTTCACCGCACAATACCACATTTTATACAAAATACAAAATCATCAACAAATTTACTCACAGAGTGTACAGCACTAAATATATAATTTGTTTTGAATCCTGACACATTTGTACACGTCTTGGGAATTACCGTTGGCAAAATATCAATGTTTAGTGAAAAAAACACCTACAGACATTTACAGAGTTATGTGGGGCAAATGCACGGATATGAGAAGAGTTAAAAATACTAATTTCTGGTGTTCCTGTAGCAACATGTCAAGCTTGAATGTTGATTGTATATATTATAGTTTGTTTCAATTTATTTGGAATGGAAAATACTGGATCCGAGCATTTAATTTTAGATTTTTTAATTATTTGTTCGTTAAACATTAAAGCATTCGTTCGTTTTCATTGGTGTTCTTGAAAAATTGTTGGAATCGCGAAACTGAATGTTTCGACGAAACTTTTAAAATATTAAATTTACCTTAAAATAATATCTGAATCTCAAAAGCTGCTCTCTCACTTCTTATCAACTTTCATTGACAATCCTGAAGCTATTTACGTTCCAGTGCAACTCATGTCGTGTTTACAAAGACGGCGATTGTTTTAAGAATATAAGGAATGCTGTTGATAACGGGAGGAATTTCGCGGAAGTATAAACTATCTTAAATATAGAATAAAAAAAGTATCATTCCTACCAAATGTCACCAGTGTTTTATTAAAATGTCTCCACTTTTTGAGCCCGGAAAACCGATACAACTCACGTGGGTTTAATTCGTGGCTTTGTGCAAAGCCCCGGTCGACTCAGGCTGGTCGTTCTGCATCGGAAGCGAACGAATCCGACTGATCGAGAACGAGATGGGAAGTTCGCGTAATCATTTCGCGACCAAGCTGCTGTGCACGGGAGCGACGCTCGAAGTAAACTGGGGCTCTCAAAATGTGCGGGCCCGTGATCGCGGCAAGTTGTACACATCGTGAGAAAATGATGTTGCAAAGTGAGACGATAACACTGTAAGGGATAGAAGCAAGATACATTTTCATACAATCGCTCAGAGACAGGATATGGACGTTTGTTTAACAAGTGAAAGGGCACTTAACAACGGCAATGTATGTAAACTGCCTTGCTACATAGTATTTCGGGGTAAATTTTATTTCGTACAACACTAATTAATTGTCATTGTCTTTAAATATGTAAAGTAGTAGCATTTAGTTAAAGAAAGTATTATTTTCCTTCCTTTTTATTGATCGGAAAGGCATGCTTACGGCAAAGCAACATTTTGCATAACAAGTACAGCAAAGTAAACTAAACTACAGAGTGTAATGAGGTTGTCGTTTCGCAAATAAAGAGTATTACTCTTAAATTTTTATGAAGCCGTACATAAATTAAATCCATAACGCCCAGGGAAGTATCATGGATATGTTCATTTAAAAATTCAGTTCACGGCTCTCGTGATAACCTTATTCGTCAAAATTTCTTGCTTACACTAAAGATTCAGTATCTACATTAGTTACGTAAATAACTATATTTTCTTATTTGTGAATTCCTTTGGGTGCTTGTAGAATGATATTCACCCTGTGCAAGCATTACTGTATTCACTTCAATTTGTTTTCATTTTTGCAACAATTGACTAATGGATTCCCAATCGTGATAACCGTACCAATATCACTTGTGTGGCCCCAATTGTAGTTTTACAAGTGTGTAAACTAACTCAACATGTATAATTTACGTATTTTTTCACAGAGGTTTTGTTACATAGGTATTTCGCTTCTTACACAAGTAACCTCCGAGGATGTAACTCCATTTGGAAAAAGAGAGAAATTGCAAGAAGAGTAAAATTTTGTTCTCGTTCATTGCTGAAATATTATTTTTTTTTAAATTCAGTGTCCATTATGGTTGTATAACGGATATGTTAATTAATATGACATACTGCACAGACAAGATACAGTATTCGAAGTATTAGGAATGAAAAATAATCTATCCGAGCACGAAGTTTAGATTCTTCGATATTATAAATAAAGATTACTTGAACCATTTGCTCGAGTACGTTTAAGCTTGATTTGAACGTTTTTATGAGATTTCAAGACATATTGGAAATGCAAAACTGAACGTTGTTATGAATCGTTTTTAAATGTTACATTTACCGTAAAACAACTTCTAAATCTCAGAAATTGCTTTATCATGTCAAATCAACTTTCATTGACAGTCCTGAAGCTATTAACGTGTCTGCGTATCTCATGTCACCTTCTCAATGAAAATAATATTTTCGAGAATTCCAGGAATGCTAGTTATAATGTGATGATTGTTCGTAGAAAATAAGCACTAGAGAATATTTTAATTAGGCTAAAACGTAGACCAAAATACATCCCATTAAATTTCTTTTAAGATAAAACGGTGGATGGAAAAATCGACTGATAGTTATGTTTGGTTTTCCGGCAGCTACTGTTTTCTGAAAGTGCAGATTTGGTCAATTATTTGCTTTCAGATTTTGACGTTTACATAATATTAAATCAGTATTAATTCATTCAGTAATATCGAAACGTATATATGTTTAGAATCTCTCTAATCTCTCTCTTATCTCCAGTGATACAATCAATAAAGATAAAAACTTTTTTCTACAATTAGTCGTATATTGCCTAGTGGCAAAATATAATATTATTTGCAGAATACAGGATATATGTGCAAAAACGAATAAATAAATAAAAAAATAAAATTTAGTAGTCGGGAGAATATAATACCAGTGATCGAGAAAAAAGCTACAGTTACCGAACTTACGAAGCATAAAACGAATAAAAGAAGTTTTCCCGCTTGAATAAAACATTTTCAAACGTAAATATTCTCAGGTGAAATAAAATGTGGACAGTAAAGACCGTCTGAAGTGAGAATGTGTCCTTATGGTCATGGAATACGAGAGATAAAGTGTAGAAAACGTGCGAAGAGTTTTATGAATAAGATATCTTTGGTTCCGCAGCACTAAAAACAGTAAACAACTCTTCACGCTGTTGTCTTGTATGAATATTTTTCTTCGAAGGCAATATTACTGAGATACTACTGAGTACTAAAATATTACATTTTTTGGTAAACTTCATTCTTACGACGACAATACTTTCGGGTGGTTTCTCGCCGTTTTGGGTTCCCCTTGGCAAACTTTTTTTTTAGATGACGACGATTTCGTCTTCGCTTTTGGGTTTCTGCGCGCATCCAACCGTACACTTGTGTGTTTTGTTAAGGAACTCATGGTCGTCTATCGAAATGTGTGCACATTTTCTGAAAGGATCCTCGAATATATTTTCTCTCTTTTGTGCTCCGTATCAAAGCGCCCGTCTTATTCCTTTCTTTGCACAACCGCCCTCATAATGTGCTTCCGAGGGGAAGAGAGGGGATATAGAAGACTGGAATGTCTGACGCACAAAAGACCCGATGTGTGTGCGCTACACTATCGTTTATGTTCGTTTTACGATATATTCGTTCCTGGCGTATTGAAGAATACTAGATACGAGTACACATATATTAATCTGCATGTATAGTATTTTAATATTGTCTTCGTTTTCATCTTCGCAGACGTCTTGTCAAAAAATGTTTGTTTAATCTTTTATTTCTTTTCTTTGCTGTTCTCCTTAATATACTATATACAACTGATTACTTCAATTTTAATATTAATTTTATCATTCTTTTTGGCAGCATTATTGAAATCAATAATCTTTCGAGTCTACTTTATACTCTTTCTTTCACACATTTCACGCACTTCGTCCCGAAAGTCAGAGAGCCAGGAGTTATGTGTACATGACATTCATACTTAAAATTTATTACTTCTTCCATGAAATGATCATTAACATGAGTTGATATACAGAGTGAATCACGCATCATAAGAACCTCCTGCAGTTTGTGAACGGTTAAAATTATTGCAGTGCAGTTTTCACGAATGTATGCGAGGGGATGGTGCTAATCGATAGTGTATTAATTTCTATTTTATCACTTGTGTTTTACGAGACTTTGAGGTAACTTGTTTTTTTTCAAATGGAAATGTACATATTTTTTGGTCTATCGTGACGAGCATATAAAGACTAATTCAATGATATACATTTTGTCATATGTTAAATAAACATTTTTTGAGTAATTTTGATTTTTTTGAGGTTCCTCTTTAACGTATATTTTGAACGTAATAGTCTCCCACCGAAGTTCACGTAATACTTCACGCTAACGCGTTAGGGAAACTGATCGAAGTATTTGAAGATACGAAACGCATTCCAAATTTTCACAAAATTATTGCACGTTTTTCTGTACTCTGCTTTCTCTTATCTGACAACAGAGCAAAGCCGCAAAACGCCATGCGCCTTTTAAAATCATTACTTCCATGAACTTGATGAAGGCAAACGTGATAAGAATGTAGCGGTGTAGAATGCGAATCACACTGGCAGTTAATGAGTTGTTCCAAAAACAACTCATTAACTGCAAATGTGTTTTTTTCTGTAGATGATGGACATTTTGAACATATGCTCAAATAAATTGAGTAGTAATATAGAGTTTACCAGCATTTACCATATTTTATACTATATTTTTATTTAGGTATTATTTCAATTATGACACTGGATTTTTCTACTTCTAAGTGATTATTATATGCTCAAAAACATTAAAATTTTTAGCTCAAAATGTGCAATATTCTTTGTGCAACTTAATTACTTGTCTTGTGTTTTGTTTCAAGATTCATTATTATCATGTGATTATGACACCCCATTAAATGAAGTTGAAGTAACAAACAATTGTATTTCAAACCTCCAACTATAAAATACGACAAAAAATCTGAAAATGAGGAAGAATGAAAACCAGAGTTCAAGAAAAATTTGCAACAGTTTTGTGAGAATTTGGAATACGTTTCGTATATTCAAGTATTTTGGTCACCTTCCCTTGGCCCACAAGGTTAGCAGGGGGAACGTTGCGTAACCTCCGGTAGTGGACTGTATCATTCAAAATATCAATTACACAGAAGTCGCAAAAAAATCCCAATTACTCAAAACAATGCTTCTATCTAACATATGACAATACCATTGGATACATTTTCTTACGCTCGTCACGATAGACTAAAAATATGTATAGTTTCATTTCAAAAATAACCAAGAACTTTACCTCAATACCTCGTAAAACATAAATCATAAAATAAAAATTAATCCATGAATCAATTAGGCATATTTCCTCGTGCACATCCGTGAAAACTGCATTTCAATAACTTTAACCGTTCAAAAACTGCAGGCGTTAAAGTTATGTAACTCACCCTGTGTTACAAAACCCAATATCTCACAAATTATGTATTACTCTCATTTTTTTAAAGTGCATTTAAAAAACTTGTTAATTGTATTTATAGACGTCCCTTACTGATAACTTACATTGTCAATGATCTATAAAACGTTTTGTATCTATAGCGTAAATTATATCACACAATGTAAATAATGTACTAGATCATACCACATGCTCCTAACCCAGTCGCTCTGGTATTTTTTGTGACTTCGGAATGTCTGCATTCAGTGCCAAGGAGAGCCCACCCCCTCCGCGTTCTATGAATGATGTTACCTGGCCACCGAGAACAAGGGAGGAGGCGTCTCTTTCTTTCCGAAGAGAAATTGCGCAGGATGAGAGCAGAGCGAGCCCCGCCCCGTGCTTTCCGTGCTCCCACCTATCTCTGCTCCATTTCCCCCTCACCAACCCCACACGTCACCTTTACACCCACTCCATCCCGGCCGCAACGTTTCACCTCGCCTGATCACGCCTCGTCACTCCTTGTCACGCCACGTCAAGTCGTCACACCACGTCACTCCAGACCACGCCACACCAGCCACATCAGTCCCACCAGCCACACCACTCACCTCACACCACTCACCACTCACCACCACACACCCCAGCACACACCATACCGCATACCACACCACATACCACACCACACCAAACATCATACACTCGTCACCTCACGACACGACACGACACGACACATGACGACTCGTCACGTCACGGCACCACGCCTTATCATGGCCCAACACAGCACTCCACGTCGAGCCATTCCACGCCACCTCTACCCACCCCAGCCTTCCTGCACCTACAGCCGCCCTCCCCCCCCCCCGCCCGTCTCGACCCGCGAAGGAAAGTGGCGGAGTTAGCGAGCGAGGTGCGGTGAGAGGCAGGACCCGGGAAGGGGGCGGGGGGAACAAGAACAGAGAAGAGGTCGGGCCGCGGGCAACTGCTCAAGGAGGCAGAAGACAGAGAGGGGAGGGGGAAAGTCGACAACAGCCTCTCAACCTTCGCACAACGTCTTAATACGAGTCAGCCGAGCGCCCTCTCTGGTGGCGTAATTTCGTATTACTTCCGACTGCCTCCACTCCCCCTCCGGTCCTGCCACCTCCCCGCCAACGCGGCCAAGGATGCGCAGAACGCGATTACAAACTCGGTGTAGTCCTTTGTCATCAGAAAGTTGCCCAAGTAATTTTTCGTTATTTTCAACTTTAAATTGATATTTTAACGCATCTGTAAATGAGTAACACGGGCAGGCGCTTCGCTTCCTCTCCGGAGAAGTTGCTGGAAGAGGTGATGCGGGCGGGGGCTTGGCTCTGCAACACGCAACGCGTGGTCGCTTGCCGGTTTGCATCGCCGCCCCTTGTGCGCGACGCTGTACGTGGCTTGAACATGGCTGACGTTACTTACATTTCCTGAATAATTACGCGGTTTCAAAACCTTTTAATAACTTGTAGCATAATCAAAATGATAAATATTACTGTGTTTATTCTGCTACAAAAATAAAATAAAATTCGTGAACTTTTACAGTTTATCAAAATCAAAACAATATGAATGGTAATTGTTTTCTTTTGTGATTTATAGTTATTTATAATATGTCAATACAATATGGAATTCGTAGTAAATCTATCGACTGTAAATGAAATAACTTAAATAATTATACGAGCAAGACGGGTTCGGCGTGTTTTGTTTTTTTTTCAAACTCACAACAAAATATTGTACCTACATATTTTCTGAAATAGAAGAGGAGAAAAAAATGATAACCCAAAACCTTTCTTCACCCTACTTCCTGTCGGGATTATTATAGTTCACCCCAAGAGAAATTGAATTAAAAAGTGTTTTTCGCTACAAAGATTAAAAAGCTTACATCGTATGAAAATTTCATAAATTTATGTTTATAAACATTACATTTCTTAGGAATTTTTGAAAAAACTTTTACAACCTTTTTTTACGCTTATAAATTAATTTACAAACGCCTTATGTTAGAAAAATTTTGTTTATTGTACGAAATAGAGTAAGTTCGATATCAATTCACAAACATTTAATATTATCAGAATATTATTATTTGTAAAACTTTAAGAAAAAATGATCTGAATTTTTCTTAAACAACGCAAAACCCTTGAAATTGATGAAATAAATTTGATTATTAATTATCTTTCGAAATCAAATGGAAAAAATATGCTGAATTGTTAGTTAATGTTAATGTACATTAGTTCAATTTCGAGATTGGAGACGTTAAAACGACATAAGTTTCATCACATGTGTTCCTTCACACCATGAAGTCCCAAAATATTTCAGCGGTTTCCTCTAAAAACTCGCCCCGGGGGAGGCATCACCCTGGCGAAACGCACAGTCCCTTTAATTCATAAATAAACTGCGGCGACTATTGTGGGTTCCATTTCGTTCCGGGCCCTGTTCGCTTTCATTCCGGTGAGTACAAGAGCAAACCGAACACAGTGTTTCGTAAGTTGCACCGTATTTTGTGGAAAGGGCTTGCTTTTGTCCTTTTCTGCATTTTTTACGTCCTGCAAACATTTTTTGACGTTCCTTAAACTGGAAGTAGAAAAGAAAGCCATGTATAGGAAGTTGCTTTCTTGTGACAGAAAGTAAACATCCTAAAAATGTCTCCAAAATTCATTTCGGAAGTTGCTGTGTTTGAATGGCGAAACATAAAAATAACTTCTTTGATGACTCCTTTTTAGCGCAGTGGGTACTCATTCCGTTTGAGAAATAATTTTACCATCTAAAAGTTTTTGAGAGCTCATTAAATTATTTCCACTATTTTATCAGAAACAAGTAATAACACATTTTACTTCAGAACGTTAGAAGATATGCAATGTTTCTGGAGACTGCACTTTTGGGTGTATTATTTATTTGCCGAAATCACAGGCCCATTATATACTGTCTAGCTATCGTTTACGTATTTTTCATGATTTCAAGTACAATATTTTCTATTCACTTAAAAGAAATAATTCTAACTCTGTAAATCAGGTAATTAGCGTGATAGACTTTTAATAAAAGATAAGAATTTGAAACATACGGATGTTAACAGCAACATTTGTATCAGTAAAATTTGTAAATGTTTGGTATTATACACTGTGGCTGTCCGACAAATCAACATCCGAAAGGAAAACAAATGTAATTTATAAAACTATCATGAATATGTTTTCTGCGTATTGTATAAAAAAAAGGCGGATTCTGCGTATTGCTATCTTCACGTGAAGTATGCTATTTTTAATATTCGTTAATAAAACGTGCTTGCCAAGACTCTTCTTGTTTCTGTGAAAAAATGCTTCACACATACGAGTTTACTTATAAGCTCCATGTAATATACTTAATATAAAAAAAATCTAATCTTGGACACTTAAGTAAAGGGATTTTCCATTTGTAATTGAACGTGGTGACGACGATATTTTAAATCTTTAAAGTATTTGATACACTAGTGTCAAGCATATTTTTATTCCGAGACGTACAAAAATATGTTAATAAAACCCATTGTTCATCCACAACGGGAATGAAAATATACGAGACTTCGTTTCTAACGCCAGTACTTCGTCTTCGCAAGCCCTACTTCATTCATAACCCACTTTACCGCCCGTTTTCTTTCTTATAAGAATCGAAGAACTGGCATCTGCATAGTTTTACATCCATATAGCTTCCATGGTGCCGCCAGCGCCTCTTGGAGCGAAGTGGAGCACCTTCGCGTGCGGGCGTAATAGCCGTGGAAACCCAGTCGAGGGCTCGAACCTAAATCCCCTCCGCAGAAAGAGCCGTAGCAGCGCAGCGCAGCGCAGCGCAGCGGAGCGGCGGTGAGCCGCACTATTTTCTCACCGCGTAAATCACCCGCTCGCCCAACCACCTTCCAAGGCATGGGTGAGATATCGGCGCAGAAGTCGATAGTTGCCGCTGGTCGTTCCCTAGGTCGCCACTGCAGCAAATCGATTAGTTAGATTTCGCGGTGCGGCTGATCGTTGAAAGAACAAATCACACTCGCTAAGCGTTGTGGGGGTCGAAGAAATAAATCTTGTAAGGGAGGATTTTGGTCTACACGTCCTAAATGTTACGTTGGTTAGTAGGGAACAAACTACACATTCCGTGTGTCTCTTGCATCCATTAAACAATTAACATTAAACAATTAAACATCCATTAAACAATTTAGGGAACAATTTCGTTTGTAATTACTGCAGTTTGCCCCCCCCCCCCCCAAGCTTTCCTCGCGCTGTACAAATGCTGATAAGCACGTTTGACACTATGAAAGTAATGTTGAATGATCAATAAAATTTATATTTTGATGTTGAATTAAAAATCGTTTATGAACGTGCGCAGTCATGGAGTGCGGTGGAATGATGCGACGAGCACAGCTGAGATTGGAAAGTGGATAAGAGAAACTAATGAAATGGGACCGTCAAGTGAAGTGACTGTGTGCGGAAAAGAAATGAAGAGTATACGAAACAAAACAAACTAACTTATGTTTCATTATTGCAATTGTTTCTTTGTGTGAGTGTGTGTGTTTGCATCTTTTTCTGAATATGTTTTTTGCCTTTATAATGGTAAAATATTACGAGCATTATGATTAATAAAATATTATTATACGTAGTACGTTCTCCCACGCCATGTGATTATTTACAGAAAACATCTGCCTGCCTACCTTTCAATCTGTATGATATATATATATATATATATATATATATATATATATATATATATATATATATATATATATATATATATCATTCTCTGTAATTTGCGGTGAAATGCAAAAATAAATATTGACGTTCCATGAAATTTTTCTCAAGAGTTGAAAAAAGACAATATTAAAATCAAAATTAATCGGTATTAAAGTCAATGTATTGTAACACATAGTCACAAATTTTTCATTGAGGATTAAGAAATGGCTTATTGTTTACAGTTTGAGATATCGAATTGGGCACCAATTTTGGGTACTTGAGTTTCCGGATTCCGGATTACTGACATAGATTGTCCGGGACTTTGAAACAAATTAACATATTACTTTAGTACGTTAAAATCTTTTAGCTTCACCGGGGCCACGATATGTCAAAGTATCAATGAAGGTTATTCCAAAAGTCAATTTTTTATCCTAATTTGTTTTGATGTCCATTTTCACCCGAAAGGGGGCTACGGTCTATAAAATTACGCGCCCCCTGTATATATAGCCTGCGTGCACTTGTGTATATACGCAGGCGCACAGGCGTTGTATATTCGCCGCCTTGCTCCGCCATGTCATTAATATGTGCGACTTAATGGGTCGTAATTTCCACTTCGTTACTTAAAAGCTTTTAGGAATTTGAAAGGTTTACTTGCGCGAACTTTCTTCCTCTCTGCAGGCGGCGGCGGCGGCGGCGCTGGGCATATCCTTTTGCCCTGCGCGTTTCGTCTCTGTCCTCGGCTCATTCACTCCCCGCCACCGCCCTCGCCATTGCCACCCACCCCCATCCCCGTCCTCGTCCCGGCCCTCACTCCATCCTCAATACCGCCTTCAACCCCACCCTCACCTCCGCCCTCCCCCCGCCCTCCCCCCGCCCTCCCCCCCGCCATCCCCCCGCCATCCCCCCGCCCTCCTCCCGCCCTTCCCACGCCCTCCCCACCGCCCTTACCCCCGCCCTCACCCCCGCCCTCACCCCCGCCCTCACCCCCGCCCTCACCCCCGCCCTCACCCCCGCCCTCACCCCCGCCCTCACCCCCGCCCTCACCCCCGCCCTCACCCCCGCCCTCACCCCCGCCCTCACCCCCGCCCTCACCCCCGCCCTCACCCCCGCCCTCACCCCTGCCCTCACCCCCGCCCTCACCCCCGCCCTCACCCCCGCCCTCACCCCCGCCCTCACCCCCTCCTACTCCCACGCCTAAGCCCTCACCGCCGCCGCCAACATCATCCTAACCCAGTCATCCTGCAGGGGCGCTGTTCCGCACCAACATGTCCCTTCGGCGAGACCCGCCGTCACGCTCCGCGTGGTCCCGTTTCACCCGCCGTATTGCTGCTTTCTTAACTCACCCATCCCTGTCTGTCTCTTTCCATTCCGCAGCGCCCACCGTTACCGCCTCGGCCCAGACCCCGCAAACCCTCTGCTTTCATCCCCTTTCACCTGCCTCTTGTCGACGCCTACTCCCACTTCTCCACTCCCTTTATCCTTCCATCTCCTCACTCCCCGACCCTTGCGCTTTCCGAGACAGGCATTCCTTCCCTGACCCCCGTCCCGCGTCTTCGTCGGGGTTCCGAGTTCTTTAGGCGCTGTCGCTTCTTGACCTGCGGGCGAGTTACTAACCCTCGCCCCTTTTCTTCTGGTTTCCCTTTGCTCGGAACGCCCAGAGGAAAGAGGAGAGTCATTCGTAATAAGTGTGTCTCGTGTGTCAGCCACCCCTCCGCCCCCGCCGTCGCTCCTTTGCGACTGCCTTCTGTCCCCGCAGGAGCTGCCGGGAGCGCGCTCTGACATCTCCACTACCACCAGCCTGGCGGTTAGGTTTCTTCAGCTACTCGGAACTCCCGGCATCACTAACTCCATCTCCACTGCCTTTGTGGCTGCTTCTGTTTCCCGCAGGTGGGATCGGGAACAAAGCCTCGTGGTTTTAGTCCCCCTTGTAGAAGTTCTGTGGGGGAAGGGGAATTGTGATCTCCCAACCGATGATAACTTCTCCTTTCTGAAGATATATTGTGAGCGTGAAGGTGACTGTTGTAGGGCGACGGGTTAAAGGCTTCGTACCTCCAATGTCTAACAGCCCGGGTGGCCAGTATTTGTGCTTTCGGACGTGTCTTGTTAGTGCTCTAACTATGTGCGGGACTTTTCTCGTCACACGTGATTAACGCTAAGTGATTTCGTTACCTACTCGGACAGTTGTTAGCCTCCAGTTGGCGAGATGATCCTACCAGCATTATGTCTAAATGTTCTCCAAGATCTTTGGGTTCCGAGGTGTCCGGATGCCAACCTAACGGTGTCCATATGCAACCCGTGACACGATGGGGCAAAAGTCTAGGTCCTTGGTTGTGAGTGGGTAAATGCTCCCTTGTATTAAACCTAGTGCACTCTATGCAGTTCACCGCTCGAGGTTCCATACATATTCCATACATACGCTTTTAATTTCGCTGGTTTCGCGTGGTTTCTCGGATCAAAGACAGGAGAATGCCGGGGAAGAAATCTCACAAACGGACCACGGACGGCGCGCGCTCTTTACTTCCTCTTCTTTATCCTTTTCTCCCCCTTACTTACACACTCTTACACTCACATGCATTACACTACCATGCATGACGGGAAACCAGCCGAGAGCTTAGATCTTGTCACGGCAGGAGCGATGCATCGCTGGTGGGAGATACCTGGTTGGGGAAATTCCCTGTAGGCCAACGTAGATCGGCGCTGCATCTCGCCATCATTCAATGGAGGAAGATTGAATTGAATTGAATTTGCCTTATTTTACGTGGCGAGACTCGGGTCATCAGGCCCGCTCTTCCGTCTGACCACGCAAATTTCGCTACGCTCCTTTCACCAACTAGCAGAGGAAGGAGGTATTTCTTGGGCGAGAAACAGGCGATTTTGAATTTAGCTCAGAGGCGTCATTTAGGCTTGAGGATCTTTTACATGCAAGTAAATCTACTAACATGGGACAGCCACCTTCCCCTCCGAAGGAAGGCGTACGAAGGATTTTGTCGCCCTAAAAATCCACGGCTTCGATCGGGTTTGAACCCGCGAGCTTGGGTATAACAGTCCGGTACGCTAACCGTCACACCATCGCCGCCGCCAAGATCGCCACAACAGCCCGCGATAAATGTCTGCACTACACTTAAGGAACTAATGCCTTTAGAACTTGAGCGCCTAGAATCACTAATCAATGAATCTAAAGACATCATTTCTATCTTACATGTCCTTTGCTATTGGAATCAACATTTCCAATATCACAACCTCTGAACCACCGGCAAACTCCGTACCTTTGCACCAACGGCTCTTTCGCTTCGTATTTTGTCACTTCAACCTCTACCAAATGCTTCTACTTCAAGATGTTGACATCACTATTTCCTCTGTTGTATGCACCCATACTTATAGTATCTTTATCCTTACTGTATCTGCAGTGTTCCTAACGTTAACATCTGCCCCAGTGGTTAACTACCTTTGCGAAGGAATTTTCAACAAACATCAACTTTACTGCCACTATCATTTCGTACATTATTAATGTTACACTCTGCATTGCTTCCACTGATTATATATGCATTATAACTCGATTAATATACTAACAAATTCTGCATTTAATGTATTTTTGCCGTCGACCAAATTTGTTGAGGCTTTCACTACGTCCTTTCTCTAATATTTCTATCTTGAAATTCTGTGTTGCTATCATGTATATATCCGGCATATCACCATATTAAATCATAAATACCTATTCAATGCCTAATTTCTTGATAACAAACTTATCTTAGTAACTAAAAACACCAGATAACATACAGCCTACATTTACTTCAAGTCTTCGCCTCCACCTTCACCGACCTATTTTTTCAAAAATTCGTCAACTTATATCAGTCTAAATCATTCTCTGACACCATAGTGTTCTTCTCCACTATCTCCTCCACCATTACCAACAGAGTAACCATAACTCTGGCCGCCCAGCATTTGTTCGCGGCCTACTCACAAACTCAGCCATTCCTTCCATACTTTCTCAGCGAGTCAGCAGCCGACTACCTTCGCGGATTCCACCGCGCGCCGCCCGAAGTATTTGCGATAATTGGAGAGCCCGAGTCTCCCGCCGCGCTGCCGGGCGATCGCCGCGGAAGAGGGCTCGTGCTCGCTGGGCGCGCGTGCTCGCGAATAATTCCGGAATTACGTGCAAAGAGGTCTCGCCCGCTGCGCTCGCGCCGACAGCGCTTCCCGCGCGGCGGGGCAGAGGGTGCAGACATTTAGTAATGAATTTGACTCCCAACTTTCTTCCGCAAACCGGGAACGCGGTTGAAGTGTGTGGGTAAACGTGCCGTTCTAATTACCCGTTTTAATTATGTGTGACTATTATAATGGCCAACACGTGTGTGTGTGTGTGTATGTCTCTCTAATATTGTTGGAATGAGATAATGATTGGATATTAGTTTTTTCCACTGATTTCCACTCCAGCTTCATTGATTTCTGCATTTAAAACCTTTGAAGACTTTGAAAAGGATTCTCCTCACAATTCAACTTCACCTACAACTTTTATAATATTTGCTCTATTTTTTCATAATATTGGGGTGTTGGAAAAATGATAAACTTATTGAAGTCAAATTAGATAGGGTTTAGTTTACATAATTCTTTCATTTAATTTAATTTATGATTCATTCGTCGTAATATGTTGGAGAGTCATAGAAACAGTTTTTCTTATCGGTATCGAGAAGGGTAATTGTAGAGCTAACTGTAAAAAATTAAATTTTAAAAGTAAAGCCCGCAGTGAAGCTCAGTACACCCAAGGATGAGTGTACAAGCCCAATAAGATCGTGCACACGATGATCCGTAGGCAGCAGCCGGAATACGTTATGGACGAATTTTCCTGACAGAATAATTGCTGGGTCCCTACAAAACTTGTAAAGTGGGCTTGGACGTAAAACGTAAAATGATTAAGAAAGAGATACAGGCGAAGTCTAATCTTCTGTGATCCTAATGTTCATCTTTAGTACCAATTGTGCACATGTAAAACAAAAATAATATTCAATCCTCAGATATAAACAGTAATAAATATGTTAAAATTGAAAAACTATGCCAAAGTGAATTTGATGTATGAACATTTTAAATTAAGAATTTCAAAAATTTGTATAAAAACGTGTTTGCTGTTTAGAACTATTTATAGAAAATATTCGTGCACTTTTTGTGCCACTCACATCATGTAAGTCATCTCTTTTCTTAAGGTTCTCCTGGGGGCTGTTATTAATCGGGAGGAGAGAGACCGACAAAGTTACGAATTCTTCTTCTTTTCCTTTCTTTCTCAAAGTGCTCACAACGACGTCGTGCTCACTGGAGCTAGACGGAGCAAATGTTTAACGCCTCCGGATCCACTCTATCTGAGAAGCCAACTGTATTTCCGGAAATCTTTCGCATTTTCTGAAGCATCAACAATCTGAGAAGTTGTTTGTTTTTACTACTCTCACAGACTCTCTACGTTTTGTTAAAAAACAAAATATTTTAATAACTGTAGTCTGTACTTATACTATTTGCATTTTATTTAGAAGGGTATGCGAGCAATTTAAAGAAATGTAAAGAGACTGCCAAGAAAAAAAACTGTTTGGAACGGTGTTGCTCTAGTATTATCTGCTTGACCTCTCTCTTTCTCCCTCCCTCCCTCTCTCTTTCTCCCTCCCTCTCTCTTTCTCCCTCCCTCTCTCTTTCTCCCTCCCTCCCTCTCTTTCTCCCTCCCTCTCTTTTCTCCCTTCCTCTCTTTCTCCCTCCCTCTCTCTCTCCCTCCCTCCCTCTCTTTCTCCCTCCCTCTTTCTCTATCTACATCTATCTGGATCACAGCGCATGGCAATCAACTGCAATACAGATAAGCGTTAATTTCGGTCCGTTCCCCATCTTCTATATTAAATAGTGGAAACGCAGCGCCCTGCGCAACAGCGAAAGCCGCTCCCTGGCGCGGTCCCTGGGGCACGCCCGCCCCGAGGGCCCGAGCGCGGCCACCGCCCAGACGGCGCCGGCGGCCGGGGTGAGTGGGTGGCACGTGGGGCGTAACGAGCATGCAAAACCACTTAGCCACGCTCTCCGCGCCACCCGACTACCCGCCCCGCCCCCTTCCCCCCCTCCCAGGAAGAATAAACATAAGAAAGCCGTCACCGCCGCCGCAGCCGGACATCCCGCGTGCCAGCCTCCGGTGTAGAGAGGACACGGCCGGCGCGGCGGGGGCGAGGCGGAACGGGGCGGCCGGTAACGACGGCAATTAGGGCACAGTAGCTGCGCCGCGTCGGCGGAGGCGGTGACGAGGGCGACGGACGGCGCCTAATGACGGCTAATGACAGCGCTGCCGCGCCGCCGCATTACAGGCCCGGGTTCGGCCCCGCGGGCCGCCCGGCGGCGCCGCCCCGAACGCCCCGCCGCCCGCGCGGACGCCCCCACCTACGCCCTCGCCCGTGCGTCACCTGCGCCCGCAGGTGAACGCCCACTCGCCCGTCCGTCCGTCCGCGTGGGGGCAATCTGTATTGGCCCTCCGCCCCTCGGCGCCGTGCTGCCGAACATTCGCCAAACTCCAGACGGGAATTGGCAAATGAGAGTCTCAAAACTTAGTTACCATTCGTCTAGTTAATAATGATGTATTCCAGAAAGTAAATATCTCGTTAAAAAGCAAGTAGGATTGTTTAGGAAAAGTTTGGAGTATTAGGGAAAGGGTAAATACTGTCTGGAAAAATAGTGCCAGTTAGAGACAAGAGCATCGTAGCCTAGTACGCTGAACATGTAAGCGAACACGGTAATGTAAATGAATGTGTGTGTATGTATGTGTGGGTGATAGGCGTCGCGTAGGTAATGGGTTATGGAAGAATATTTTGGTGCTGATCTTAATTTGTAAATATGAAAGGAGCAAGCATAACTCTATCCCTCACTTGGTTTATATTAAAAAGTTTAATACGAGTTTACAGTCTTATCCGTAAATTACAGTGATTTATCGGGTTGTATAAACTATAAAATTGTAGAGTGCATTTGTGACAGCAAGTTTCTTCACGTTCAGGAATTTTTTCTTCCCCCAGTTCATATCGTATACATGTCTCCTTTCAACAACTTTCTTCCGAAAGAGAGACACTTGAAGAGAAAGTAAATAATCGATAGCTTAGAATTGTAAAGTATGACCTCTGTCAATGATTGAAAGCCTTCCTACAAAGTGATTAATAAAATATGTGGCCATCCTTGATACATATTCTAACAGGCCCACCTATCACACACACCTTGTACCTTCTGCACACACAGCCGCATGCACTGTAAGCGGGTTGTTAAGATATTATGCTCGTGAAGCGAACTTAGAATCTCAGGAAGCAGGATCTTTAGGGTACGAGAAAGGTTTGAACCCTTGACACAATAAAAGTCACACAAATTACACATAAACGAGCATATAATTCACTCAAAATTCTGGCATGAGTTGATGACAACGAAAAAACAAATCAAAAATAGAATTACACTTTCAAAAATTATCAAATAAATACAAATAAGCAACCTTTACAGCCTATTTAATGAATGAACACTTAATTTTGTTCAGAACTAACTTCCTGAACAATTTCTCTAACCAGTACTGGGAATTCCCTTTGAAGATTCAATACGCCTAAATTTAAGTTATTCTAGTTACAATTGCACGTGAAATTAAACTTAATTTACAATCTCTTGCCTTTCTTTAAAATATTACATACAATGAATAATATGTGGGCAAGCGCACTACTCTCAATTTATCTTTTAATTATAACTGCTAATAACAGAATAATGACTGTTCCAATAGAATGGTTTAAGGCTAGCAATAACGCATTAAAATCTCCCACTACAAAGCTGCAAATTATTACCACCGGAGTCCTCAGTTTCTAACACTTCTGGAACTATTCTTTCCCTGCCGACGTGAACTTGACCTAATTTCACAGTTCTACAGGTTACCTCGAAACCGTCCACTTTCCAACCTTGAAGTCGCGTGCTGGGTTGCGCACCGCGTTGCTCGATTCCGACCTCTGCGTTGCCTGCGCTGTCCTCTTGCGTCTTTTTCTTTCTTCCTGAACGGCGTCTTCTCCCCGGTCGACTCGCGTATTCTTCCGTCTCGCTAATCGGCCTCTTCTCCTCCCACGGCTGCTACCGCCTTCGATTACGCCCAATTTGTAGGGAAATGTCCCTTGCACTTCCCTGACTGCCAGTGCAAGTACCTCGCTCGTTCCTAACTTTTACTCCGTTAATCACGAACTTTCAGAGCTTTCCTCACAACGGGCAACTTTTTACTTCCCGTATTAGTTAATAGAAGAATACTTCACTAATTCCTCACTACTTCGCGGACGACTAGCTAGACGTCTTTGCAACGCCGTAAACTCCTATCTAAACAGTCGTTGCGGCGGCAATTACTACCTAATCTGACGAGCGCTGATGAAAATCTGCTTACTTGCCGAGCGGTGACTTACTAGAAGAACTGCTGACCCGACGCGTGCTGGAAGAAGAGAGATGTTGACACGATGCGTGATGGCTAGGAAAAGAGGTCTTCCGCTTGCGCGTCCGCCCATTTATTGGCGTTGCCTGGGGAAATTCTCTGTGGCGGGGGTAACTTCTCCTCCTTCAACCCTTCACCAGTAAAACGTGACTTGATAGTTCGTGGCGACTAGTACGAGCAACGGATACCAGGCTGCGCGTTTTGATACTCTGGTTTTCGGCTGCTCTTCTCGCTGCCTGTGAGTGTTCATGCCGATGAAACGGTGGTGTTATGGGGTTGTATAATCCCATAACGCCACAATATATAATCAAGAACGTGTTGGTTTGCTTGATGAATTACGTGCTGTACGTGGGTTTTGAACTCGTTACGCTAACAAGAGAACTACTTGTTCCGACCTATAGTATCTTCATTATCTCGGCAAAAAATATTTATTACAATTTATGTAAGTGTGATGCTTTACCACCAAACATTGGATGTTTCCTGTTATTTAGACTTATTACCATTTTTTATTGGATTTACGCTTCAACAGAATGTAATGCCTTTATGCGTAATATATTATTTCATCCAACCTTAGATATTACCGCACTAATATCAAACACACGTGATTCTCTCGAACCGTGACTACTATCTGCGTCTTATTCGCAATCAACTTGCGACCACACTGCTCTTTTACTTAGACATATCTGAGTCACTGTTCAACCGCAAATTCACCGTTACTGAAATCGCTTTGCTCTCTCAAATCCGTATGTACTTCGTTGTCTTCCCCCACTCTCCATCTCGTTTTGTTTACATAGCAATTTTACTCTCGTATCTCTCTTCAAATCTCTCTGTTTGGGAGCCCCGTCAGACTAACATTCACCTCCGTTCATCTTCTCTTCGACATCGTCCCTAATCTTCACACTCTACACCCTCCGTTAGCACTTCCATGGCAATCACTCACTCTTCATCTTTCCCGTATGTCTGTCAATCTGAACCTACCTTTATTTCACTATACCCCTATTGTCTTCTAGCTCTTAGTAAATACAAAGAAATGTATTAAACATAATTATTTGCTATAATGCTACAATAAATCTTCCCTATTTGACTCCCGTTCTCTCTTGTGGATCTCCTCCCCCCCTCTCTCTTTCTTTCCCTCTCTTTCTTTCTCTCTCTTTCTTTCACTCTCTCTCTCTTTTTCTCTTTTTCTCTCTCTTTCTCTCTTTCTCTGCCTCTCGTTTCCTTTATTTTTTGCTTACTTCCCCACTTCCTACAAGTCAAAATGTTCACTTTCCTCTTCTCGTCTATATTTCATCCATTCTCATTTCTCATCATTCGTCTCATCCTTCACATTTCGCTGTCACTTGCGCTGTCTGCACTCACCTCGGGCATTCTCTGCCTCATTTCGTCGCGTGTTTCCTCGGAGTCGCTCTCCACTCAGTCATCGCCGCTCACTCTGAGCGATGCATGGAGTGGCGCGGGGTGCGGCGCGGGGAGAGACCCGGCATTGGGCACGGGGAGCGGTGCGGGTTGCGAGACGGAGCACTGAGCGGGGTCAAGGGGAGAGATGGGGCACGGAGTGGAACGGACCGCGAGATGAGTCGCGGGCGAGGCAAGGCAGGACGGCGCGGGGCGGGGCGGCGCGGGGCGGGGCGGCGCGGGGCGGAGGGGCGCGGGGCGTCACGGGGCGGAGCAGTGCGGCGCGGGGCAGGGCGGTGTAAAGCGGGGTGGAGCGGCTCGGAGCGGAGCGGCACGGGGCGGCACGGGGCAGAGCGGTGCGGCGCGGGGTAGGGCGGCGCGGGGCAGCGCGACGCGGGGCGGAGCGGCGCGGGGCAGCGCGGGGCAGGGCGGCGCGGAGCGAGGTGGCGCGGGGCGGCATGTCGCCTGGACCGTTGCTAGCGCGGGCGAGGGTCGCCGGCTTGGCCACGCCCGCTGCTTACGCATTCATGGGCGCGCCGTAATGAGCTCGTTAAGGAGACCTCCCTTGCCCGCCCCGCTCACCGCCCCCGCCCTGCCACATTTGCATCACGCGGCGAAAGAAGCGGCGCCGGTGGCGCGTCGAGGTTCCCGCCCCCGCCCCCGTCGCTCGCCGCCTCGCAAGTGCCGCTTCCGAGGGCGTCTTTTCTGGTGCGGTGGCTCTCGCTCACCTTCCACTGTTTGGAAAGAGAGCAAGCACCGCTTTTGTTCCTGGGAACAAAATATTTGTAATATTTCCCTTCTGAGGTTACAGAGTAGTATATACCCAGACTGGACGATATTTTTAAGTTAATGGACAACTGATACGGTAATATACCATACGTTTAGATTAACTTTCGATATCTCTGATCTCCAAATCGAAGGTTATATGTGTCCGTTGTTAAAACTGTTATACGGTAGATATCACTGATGTTTGCATTGTACATATAATACAATTACTCTTGTTACAATGAATAAATGTGTAAAATAAAATTAGCATTAAGAAACTTCATTTCACTGCCCCGTGTTGCCTCTAAGACGTTCTTTCTCGGCCCGATTCATGTTTCTCATTCAGAATTTGAGAAGGTAACATACTTTCTTCGTTTCGAAGAGAAAATTTCCGGACTCGTCGTATAGCGTGGCACTTCCTGAAGTGCAATTACAGTTCATTAACTGTATTCTTGCCTGTAAATTGTTTTTCTTGGTCATATAGATCCTAAATACTTTTAACTTTACTTATACATTTGTGTATTAGAACTGCAATTGGGTATAACCCGGTGGCAGTTAATGACAATAATTGCAAAAATTACAACACTTACATTAATAATAATAATAATAATAATAATAATAATAATAATAATGATAATAATAATGATAATAATAATAATAATAATAATAATAATAATAATAATAATAATAATAATAATAATAATAATAATAATAATAATAATAATAATAATAATAATAATAGTAATAATAATACCGTACAAGACGAAAAGCAGCATTGAAAAGTGCATTGATCACGTTCACCGCACTTCACTTCACTACACTACACTACACTTTTTTGCTTTGAATTACACTGACCAGCACTTCACAGCACTTCACCGCAATACACAGCACATACTCATTTAATATATTGTTCTAATTTGTTTCTAAAACTTCGGACACTGAGAGGAAAAGCTTTGAAAACTGCTGCAGGTAAACTGTTCCAATCTCTAATTGTTCTGTTACAAAAGGAAAACTTCCCAAGATCTGAATTTTGTTTCCTTTCTCGAATTTTGTGGGTGTGATCGCTTCACCCGAAATAATTTGTTTTTTCTAGTCTAATCTGAATTTCCTTCCAAGCTGGTTGACCTACGTACGATTTATAAAGAGCGCAAAGCCTCGCCTTTGTTCTTCTCGTTTCTAGAGGTTCCCATGACTTTTTTGTTGCGTTACTTCTATAGGTAAACTTATTCGCTTTTCTCTGTATTCTATCTAGATTTTTCCGGTGCGCCTTTCTGTATGGATCCCAACACGCAACTCCGTAGATACCAAAGGCACTGTGGATTTAGATGAAAATTCGAATTGTGTCAAGAAAAATGTATTTCTCTACCCAGGTCCTGTCGACACCACATTCGGAAACCATGAGTGTAAATCTGTACACAAAGAATATGTTTTATTGTGTACTGCAATTACACCAAATAGGACAAGCCACGTTACTCACATAATACAATATTTTCCTCGATTTCGAAAGGAAAGTGTTGTAATACAATAGATCACTAATTAAAAAAATCTTTAATGCATTCTCAGGTATAATTTTCGCAAATGTACCCCTATTTAATAGTATGTAATGGAACGTGACGTTTGTTACGTTAAGCATTATGGCTTGAGTATATGCTTTCAAAACGAGCGTCCTTACGAGCGAGTTTTCAAATTTGATCGAATACAATAATGCAACAGTAGTTTAAACAATATGCATTTTACTTTTTTATAACAGGTTTGTAATTTTATAGTGACAATCAAAGTTGGTTTTTGGAAACATTATTTGGATTTATTCTTACCATAAATGACAAATACGCCATTATATATGCCCTAAGATATAATTTTTGTCAACGATTGCTTGTAACGGAGGAGGTCGTTTTTAATGTTGAAATACAAAAATAATTCTACTTTACCTTAAATGGTTTAATCTGCTCATTACGCAACTCGTCCATGATTTAATGATATTCTGATAGTGGATTACAAAGAAACCAACGACCACATGAAGAGGGACAACCCTTCGAGCGTTCAAACAACACTGGTGACTAAGCAATTCAAACATATTTTTCAACAATGAATGTTATTCGACAGACTCAACTTGATGCTCCGCGGAGTTGAAAAATATATTTAACATTAAGGGGTACTTTCTAATGCCCTTCAAACATTTTCAAAGTTATTCCAAGAACTGTTCTAGAGTTTTTATTTAAATATCTTACTTAAATACAAGAAAATGCGCTTGTATAGTTGGATGATTTGTTTCCCTGCTCAACTGTTATGATAGTTAGCTTCATCTTTCATTGAAGATCATTGTATATGCCTGGAAATGGTCTTCTTTCCCCGCATATGGAGAGATTTGTCGCGGACCTACATGTTCAGTTTTGGGAAATGTCCCCGTCCAGATATCTTGTGCTCCCCAGCGGAGCACTGCCCTGCCCTCTATCCTCTCGAGTGATTTACAGACATGAGTGCAAATATGAGAGAGAGGGTTTGCGCAAAGAGAGAACTTATGATATGAGAAAAAAGGAAAGATCGCTCCAGGTGCATGGCTCATTTGTTAGGGTGCTGTTTCGCTATGGGCCTGGTAGTGATCGGAGAAACCACGGGAAACTCTCGATCAAAGCGGCGAGAATTCTCTTCCAGTTGCAGAAAAGCTGGTGTTTAATCTCCGTCACTGTCGAGACACAACCCTAGGACTTCCGTGTCAGAGTTCCCATTCCAAACTGCATATTCATGGAAGACGTGCTTGCGCAACGTAGAATCGGTGGAAAATTGAGGACTAATATAAGTGCACGTGTGCTTTTAAAAGCCTCTACTTGGCTATGATGCCCGCCTCCACGTGATGAATGTGAGGCGATTGACAATGTGAAAATCCAAACGAATTTCAAGTTCTAACGGGGAAAGAAAATCACCCTTCTCCCAGAATGTAACATGCAGTACACTTACGAGACTAAAGACCACAGTTGTTGTCGCACCCGAACACACAAAATAATTAATAAATCAAGCTAGGATGTGTCGTATCGCGTCATATTATTGAATTATTTATTACTGGTTTCTTGGTATGTATTCCTACAACGATCATTACCTTGAAATTCTTCAAGGAATGACTATAACTTCATCATAAAAAACGTCTTAAGTGTAGGTGGAAGTTTTGTTTCTGTAAGTTTTAATACAAGAGGCATTTTTACAAAATAGACTTTCATATTTATCCTCGAGATTGTATTGTCGGTTTCAAAAGTAATTGGATGTGCAAGCATACCGAATTACTTTTCCAGGTATTTTCAAGAAACACTAGGAACAAAAGCTCAAGGCGAGCTCTTCTGCTTCATTTCCCTGTTGTTCTCATGCGCCACAGCTCGGCCTTAATAAAACCCCTCAAGCCATTAGACCAGGAGAGGTCCATCATCCTTTTGTGTGCCGACTGCCCGCCGAGGTCTGACGTCAGAGGCTCTGCTCTCCTCTGTCTGACAGCTTCATCAAGCGCTAATTGGAACTCGAGATTACTCCAAACAGTTTGTATAAAAATCCTCTAATGAATGCCGCCTGCCGCGTTGTGGAGGACCGTCACCCTAATGCAATATAATTAGGCATCTCGTGAGCCCTTGAGGGTCCGAATTCATAGGCGCCAACCAAGAACACTGTGGGGATACTCGGTTGAGCGTTGGAGTTACAGCGTCGGAGTTAGCTGCGTCACCGTTTGGCAGTTCTCGCTTCTTCAAACTAAAGTAGGTGCTCTTGCTTGACTTTCACTACTGACACAATAAATTTTACTAGTATAATCCACGCGAACATTTCTTTTCTGAATGTCTCGTTTTTGTTTGATTTTTTTCTTGAAATTCGGCTAGCTTTTAGAACTTGCCACATACTCTTGCCTGCTTCCATCTATCGCCACCCAAAGTACATATTTTTAAAATTTTCATAATTTTTCGGTTTTCTAATAGTAGAACGGAAATATTATTTTAAGAATATTAAAGAACAGTAAAACCTTGTCCTAAATTTGGACCAGATTTTAATACAATTTTGAAAATGTTTGGAGGGCTTCATGTAAAGTACCTTTAAATATTGAAGAATGTTTTTCAAAATCTCAAAGTTTCGACTCAAACCAGATGAACACGGGTTTCTTCAATTTGAAAAACATCGTATCCATGGTTGAGGCGCTAGTAGTGTTCACAGATACCAAAGGGATGGACGTAGTGACAGAAATATAACCCTTTTTCGGTGTCTGGGGACCCCAAAACGTGTATTTTCGTTGAAATCTCAAAATTGATTTTTCGCAACATTACATAGCTTTCCCTATACTACGTATATTATCCCGTATATACGAACGTAGACGGGATATAACTTACATTTTACAGTCTAATCAATGCATCCGTGATGGTAATTTCCTATTCATTAGTAGAATATTAAAGGATTTTTTGTCGATATCTTATAAATCGTATTTGTTATGTACGCTTCCCAATATCCACTATCCCTCATTCGTCACATTGTGTCAAACCACCTTCAGAAGTTAATGTCTTACGTTACACCATTGTTCCTGCAAAAAAATAGGTTAAACCGCACGGGTACGTGGCCACACGCTTCATAATGATTCTGCAGTCTCTACGATATCCATCAACAGTTCGTGGAAATGATAAGAAAGTTATTGTTCTTCCAAAAACAGAAATAATACGATTTTCAATTATGTTGGGCGGGTTCAATTATTCAGCGGAGAGATATGACATGCTTTAAATAGATTTGTAAGCATGTCTATTATTGTAAACAAGTTTAGGAACAAATAATTATATCTCTCTCCACGTAGCTCAATTAAGTATTTTCATATCTGATAAAATTGTATCTCAGTCGTTGACCATACCGCTGTCAAAGAATGTGTAAACAGAGCAATTAAAATCTACTGGTATTTCGAAAAAGTTGCGTCAGTTTGTGGAGCTGGCAGCTGAGATCGAGAGTTTGGATGAAATTCGTAATTACAGCTATCACGTTCTTCAGTTCAACTGTAAATATAGCAAGGTGGAAAAGTGCAATTATCGGCTGATTTCAGACCCACTGTAGTTCATTTGTTTGAATCTGAAACCAAATTGATTCCTCGTGCTCCGGTTTTTCCGCTTGTCAATCTCACACTCCATGGCCACTTGCAGAAGAAACATATGGTGTGAAAAAATTAAATTCAAACATGTGTTTTTGTTTTGTATGTACGTGGAATGTTTTTATTGCTTTCAGCTTTGTGATTTCCCGCGTACTAAAGAGTTTTGGGGAATCATTTAGCAAAGAATTTTGCAAGTAGCAAATATCATTTACTTTTAGTCTTGCACAGTCCTATTGTTTCATTTTAATTAATTATTTCACACATGGCCGAGGTGACTTAGACCGTGTACCAACTTAGCGCTTTGGTCTGAAGGGTGGAGGATTCGAGCCCCGCCGTGTGTATGGTTGTTTTGCTGACCCAGATCAGAGGCGCCAGCAAGTTTGTTGGTGCCTAGTGTATGGTCAACTATGCGCCCCATTGGGATGTGAAGGGCAATGGGCAGTCAGCTAGCTAAAATCACTAGGCAAAAAGTTACATATATCGTTATTATTTTACATACGATTTAATAATTAATTTTATATTTTACAACACATATTGTGTAGCAACATAATATGATCCTAACTGTATTGTCAGAATATATTACTATGCACTAACAAGTACGTCTCCCAGAAATTGAATTCCTTGAGGATTTGTCATATTCACCAAACTTATTTTTTCCTTTTAAAATTCCTCAATTCAAAAATTAAAATAAAATACGAATTATACGACATAATTAATTAGAAATTCTAAGAAGACACGCTTTTGTAAGACCTCTCAAAAAACATATTAACTCGAACAAAAGTATTTAGTTAAGAGAAATCTACTTTCTGAGGAATATAGAAATCTACGCTCTCCATTCTACACCCTTTTCTCTTCAAGTCGTCCAGCCATTTTCCTCCCATTCTCTCTCTGTTATAAGATATCATTATTGGAATGAATAAATAAATGAAGATGACCCTCTTGATCCAACTCGACACGTAATACATTCTGAACAATACACATTTCAAAAACGGAGCTAACTATTTTAATACAAAATAACATTGACAATGTAGTAGAGCGATCCTTAAGGTGCTGTCTATAATATATTTATAATATTCCCTTTGCCTACTCTGCCTTCTTGACCACCATTCTCGCGTCTCATTCTCAACCAGTGTTTTCAGTTCCCGTCGCCGCCATCAGTACCCACGTGGCGCGGGGCGGAGCGGGGTGAAGCGGGACAGGGCGAGGAGTGGCGGGAGTTGGTGGGGCGTGGCGGGTCGGGGCGACAATGCAGGCGGGGTGGGACGGTGTAGGACGGAGCGGGACGGAGCGGGACGGAGCGGGACGGAGCGGGACGGAGCGGGACGGAGCGGGACGGGGCGGGACGGGGCGGGACGGGGGGGACGGGACGGGACGGGACGGGACGGGGCGGGACGGGGCGGGACGGGGCGGGACGGGGCGGGACGGGGCGGGACGGGGCGGGACGGGGCGGACGGGACGGGTCGGAACGGGGTGGGGCAGGGTAGAGAAGCGGGACGTGGCGGGACGAGGCGGGACCGGACGTGGAGGGACGGGACGAAGCGGGGAGAAGCGGGGAGAAGCGGGGAGAAGCGGGGAGAAGCGGGGAGAAGCGGGGCGAAGCGGGGCGAAGCGGGGCGAGGCGAGGGTGCTCCCGCGCGCCGCTCTTTGTCCCGTGGCAGGTGCGGCTGCTAATCGAGTTGGCGGCGCTTTGTTTGCGCGCAGGGCGCCCGTCTCAATGCGGCCCTCCGTCCGCTGCGCCACCTCGCGGCTTCCTCCGCAACCTTCCACGCGCGCCGCCGCTGCCGCCGCCTCCACCGAGTTCGCCTTGCCCGCCGCCACAGTTAAAGACTTGCCTCCTCCTGCTTCGTCGCCTGCACACTCAACACTGCTTTCTCCGCTTGTTCCTGCACTTTCACTACCACCTCCTTCATACACTTCGTTTCCTCCGCCTCCTCCACTTCGCTTTCGTTTGGCTACATCGCTTCTTCTATCTTCTCTACCTTGCCCGATATCACCTTCTTCACTTTAATTCGTCCTCCTCCTTCCTTCTCCGCCTTTATCATTTACCACTTCCTCTTCTTCATCCTTCTTCTTATCTGACTCGTCCTCCAGGTCCACCTTCCCCTTCTTCTCTTCTTTTCCTCCTCTTATTTTCCCTATCAGCACATTTTACCTTCCCTCCTCCATCTACTTTTTCTTTTCCTTCTGCTTCTTCTTCTCTTTTTCCACCTCTTCCTCCTCCACATCCTCCTCCTCCTCCTCCACATCCTCCTCCACATCCTCCACATCCTCCTCCTCCACATCCTCCTCTTGCTTCTCTTACTCTGCCTTCTCCTTCTCCTCCTCTGTCTCCACAACCTTCCCTCCCTGCTGTACCTCCTTTCCTTACTTGGCCGTCTCTACCTTCTGAACCTCCGCCTCCTCCGGCTTCACCGCCTTCCCCACTATCACTTCGTCTCACTGTGCTGCCACTGGTGCTGCATTCTAAGCAGGAGCAGCCGGGTTGAGCGCTCACCTCACCGCCTTTCTGCTTGTCCTTAGACGTGAGCCTCTGCATGCCCTCAAGCAGAGATGCAGCCGACGGCACTTCAGTAATATCTGTTTGAATAGAAACTGGTCGTATTCTCTATTATCTAATTCACAATGAGCAAGAGGGAGAGTTATTAGGCTTTCTGTTCCATCAGAGCATGCGATTACAATGAAGATGGGACAATATTTTATTTATAGTTGAACTGATGATTGTTGCGACACTTAAAACATTAATATAAATATTGATTTCACTCTACTGTTACGAATATTTATTAATACTAATGAATATTAATTTTTTTATTAATAAAAACACAATTAGCAGGAAAAGAACCATGGGCATATTCCCACACAATTACTGCTAAGTATTAATAATAATGTGTGTAAGCAAAACTACATGCGAACCATGCTTTGTATTGCTGTCGTACACTTCACTCATTACCAGGAGGCTTTGTGTTAGGCATACAACCACAGAACAATAAAGGATCATACAACTCCCTTTCAGGTAACACTCGTTTCTCAGACTATCTTCAGTCAGGATTAGACCGCGCTAGTCTTTCCAAACTCGTAGGATCAGACCAAATGAACAAGTTCCTTGTAATTTACAATCTATTGTATTACACGTTGGTGTCCTTGTTAACGTTAATATGTATGAAATGAACAATATTTTACTACATATGGTCAAAATCATGAAAGTAGCTTTGTCGCTTCTCACTAGCACATTTTCATCTCTCGTGATTGCAAAATTGTCGTTCAAGTCTATCAAGTTACGAAAATATTGATGATAAAGGGATGTTTGTCGCAAACTATGGTATAAAAATGTAATACTAAACTTAAAAATAAGGCCTTATTTTTAATATTTTAAAGGTTGTGACTAGTCGAAATATACACACTAGCTGTAAGAGAAGTAGGTTCCCCAACAAACGGGCCACGGACCGCGCGCGATCTTTCATTCCTATTTTTTGCCTTATCCTACTCCTTACGTATATACACTTACACGCTGAACACTACCACACATACCGGGAGACTTGCCCGGAATTTGAAGCTCGCGGAACAGTATTAATGAGAAGAATAAAACACAAGTATTGTATTATCGTTTATGATTTTAGTCTTCGTCCTTTACTAAGTAGACATTCTCTTGTTAACTGTTTGAATGTGATATATTTATGTTTGAAATTTGATGTTGTATTAATGACCAATCACGTTTATCTGCAAGTGACAAAATAAATATGCTCATAAAAGCAGACGTCCTACTCCACATTTGTGATGTAAATGCCAAGACGACGGCCGACTCGGCATGAAGGCTGTGGTTTACGAGCATTGTAGATTCATGGATCATAAAGAGATTGCGCATTTGAATAAAATCATTTATGTACCCTCACAAACGTTTTGAATAGCTTCATAATGAAAATTATCTCATAAATCTTTAAATTACACTTGTGATGTCTAGATTTCATTACGTTCCACTGCAGAGTACTTACATTATTGTGACCGCTTTCAGCAATGTTGACGGCTACATTTCAAGTATGGGATTGTGCGTAGAAATCCAAGATTTTCACAAAAATGCCAAAGAAATTTAATTTAAAAAAGTGTAATTTCAAAATTAATTTTCTATATTTCTAAATGGCACCTGTTTGAAGATGTCATTCAGAAATAAATGAAATGGACTCAATGTTGGAGAATTGCAATGAATCGTATAAAACACAAGCTAACGATTTAGATTGTGTATACCCACTAAACCTCGTTCTCTTATTATTAACAATACTCCAATATCTTGGCTTGAAAATACAGTTTCGATTAAATATTTAGGACTATATTTGGGTCAAATATTGACTTGGAAATCATTGATAAAATATATCACAAAATTTCAAAATTATAATAAATAACAAATCAAAAATAATTGATTGTAAAATTATTTTATATAAATCTCTTATTAGACCTTCGATCACTTATACATGGCATTTATACGTTGTAATGCTTTTTACACACATAACAAAGTTCAAACAGTTCAAAAAAATTTCTTAGGAAATTATTGAAAGATGGAAGACTTGTCTTTAATAAACAGACTCGTAGAGAACTTTAGATAGATTCTACAAGTTCATTTATTCTTCTACGGACCAAAAACTTTTTTGCAAACTTATTGACTACTCCTGGTTATAAAATTTTTACTTCAAGTCAAAACTACTCTTTAAATCTTGGTATTATATCTCGTTTCTCAAAAGTCATTTTTCTTCACCCTTAGCTCTTTTTTCAACATATTAAACAATTATTACTAAACTCCGATTGTGAGTTAGGATCAATACCGTTAAATATTAGGTTGTCCTTTGTTCGGATACTGCTCCAGCATTCTCCTGGTGTTGATAAAAAATTCAAGGAAAACTATCAATCAGAACAGCCAGTCGCTAGAATTCTCATCGCAACTGCGGCTGAATTCGACCTAGCTTCCTATAGTGACTTAAATCCTGCCACCGTCGGGACTCAAAGCCTGGGACCTCCAGGTCATATGAACAATAGTGATTTCAGTTGACGCCGTTAGCCACCTAAGCCGGACTAATCCACAAGAGAATAATATACTGTCTAAATATAGTAATCATGTGAACAGTGGAAATTAAGAATTACACTGATCAGACGATGCAAATCTCTTTCCAGGAGCCGGAACAGATAACAAACCAGTAAGTTAAGAGATGGGCAGGGAGGTAACACTACGCAATATGGGAAGGAAATAAACTAGTGGTGCTACAATAGCACATCCTTTCTTGCATTAGTAACGGCTACGTAAAATTATAACACCTAAACTTTTGTTCATATTACCTCCATGCAGGAGGTGATCGCGGCCACGTTGGTGGTCCTGATGTCTGGTCGTGTCTGCATCGTCATACGACGTGCACCCTCAGTTCCATTCGGGAAAGTGTTGCTTCTTCCATTCACGTCGCAGGCGTGGACGGCCATTTTGATCTCCATGTCCGCCGCCATCTTGGCTCGTTTCTCCGTGTTCATCTACTCACCCAATGGAGCGCAGATGCAGCTGCGAGACGGCAGAGGAGCGGTGCTCGCTCGCGCCGCACTCGACGTGGCCGAGGTGAGCTGCTGGGGCGCCTGCAGCAGCGACGCCGGAGCTTCTCTGCCCCACCGCGCGCTGCTTGGGGCGCTGCTGCTCTCCTCGCTGGTGCTCATCCACGCCTACCAGGGCCAGTTGCTGGGCTTCCTGGCGGCGCCGCCCCATCTCGCTGACCTGAACTCGTTGGAAGATGTTGCACGGATCGTCGACGATGTGTACGCGTTCAGCTTTCTGACGAGCGTCTATGAAAATTCAGATGCCAGGCAAGCACTAAAAGATATCCGGCGGAAAATGAAGAAAATTAAATTCAACGATGCGATTAGCATCATGGGAAGAATTAATAGAGGGGAAAACATTGGCCTTCAGATACCCACAATCTTATTCTCCTTATGGTCTAGTAGTGCAGAATTCACTGTTGAGGGTAAGCACAATTTTCATCTCGTCAGAGAGTGCGTAAATCCGCCAGGGCTTGCAACATTCATCCTGCGCAAGAACTCCCCTCTGTACCCGGCCTTCAGTGATGTGGTCCTGCGGGTGGTGGAGGCGGGGCTGTTCAACAATTGGCAGCGAGCGCAGCGCCACCAGATGGTGGTCACTGGAGTCATCACAGTGGACGGGTCCTCGGGGTCAGCCAAAATTCCGCTGCCCCTGAGGGTGCAGCAAATAGCAGGAGCGGCAAGCGTGCTGGGCGTTGGATATGGTGCCGCCACGGCAGCCTTCCTCGTTGAAGTACTTTTGCTGAACTTGTGGGAGAAGTCCTTCAAACGCAGGAGTAGAAAATAATTGAAATCAGTATCGAAAAGACTCCATATCTAATTACTTATTATGTGTTTCGCTTTCTTAATATTAATAGTATTCTATAAAAATGTAAGAAAGTTAGTCGAAACATTCTAGTATTTCATTTCAGAAAAATAATACTTTCTTGATATGAGTTCTGCATTACTTGAAAACGCTAGTGTTTGAATACATGTTTTTGATAGCTTGAATTGAATTAATGCTTTATTTTAAATGGCCTTATTTTACGTATCTTGGACTGTAAGATATGATAATATCTTCAACAATATCCTATATAATATGACAAAGTTTTAGATGCGTTCTTTTGGGGTTGTTTTAATTCAATTTTAAAGAATTGCTCCATACCAGTGAGGAGAAGTGACCTTCAGTTGCTGCAATTCAGTGATGCTCGACATTTCTAAAGTTGTTTAAAACATTTCTTTATCATAATTTTTGCTTCATTTAGAAGCGTCCTAAAGTAAGTGTCATTCGGTTAAGTACATATGAGAGTTATCGCAAATGTAGGCCTTGTTTTTATAAAATAACTGACTTAAGCCACTCCATTGAATCTTGGACTCTAACATCGAAGTACGTTTCTTCATAAATAGAGTACGTAATCTAAACAGTAGTGTCTTGATCGGTCACTACTAAGAACGTATTAATGCGATGGACTAATTTAAGCTAATACAAGCAATGCCTTTGCAGTCGACGCCTTTTGAGGCTTGCTTTCACTGCTGACGTTACTGAGTATTTGTTGCTGCAAAATTTTAGTCACATGTCGAGCATTTGAGACACTTTGCTGTGCGCCCTTAGTATAGCAAAAGAATCGTATGTGACGTATCAGACTTGCGACATGTAGTGCATGTTTGGAGAACGCAAGAGCAACCCCAATTCTGCAGCTCGGGAGGTCGCCGAGAGCTACCCAAGTCGGTGGTATCAAAAAAGCGTAGTATTTCTTTCTCAAATGCGCGCAACGATCAGTGTTTAATCTAGCTAAAGTTTTGACATTAACATTTCAGTACTCGGGTGTCACAAATGTGTGTGTGTGTGTGTGTGTGTGTGCAGGCGCGACGTTACTGATTGAAATTATAGTGTTTTTTGCACGTATACATAAGGCCGTCTCTAAATTGAACGCCGGCATATTCAGGCGTATGTAAAGCATCCGTCCTATGATCCAGCCTGTGATTTAACAAACGGTAAAAAATAATCAGTGATCTAATCTTGAATAAAGTCCATTAGCCTGAAAAAAGTCCATGAGCCAAAAAAAGTCCAGAATTACCAGTCCTACAGAGATCATAGAGATTCTACAGAGATTCCAGTTCAAAAACTTTATAATCTGCCGCAATGCGCCATGGTATATTCCAATAAAATTTTAGACAATGACATTCAGGTGTCAATGGTACACGAAACCTTCATCAACGCAGATAAAGACTCCAAGATCATCTAATCGACTTGTCCTTAGCCTTCAACTGAGAGTGCTATTGCTCGGAGTGAAACATAATACATGTTTTGCTCTCGTGAATTTTTACGGAAATTCACACAGTGGAATATGAAAGTATTTCAACTGCCGTGTGTAAGTATTCGAATAGCGTTAGAATTATTTCGTCATTATAGAGATTTTTTCAACCCTTTTGAATGGCTCAAGGCATCAAATGAAATCACTGCAATCTCAGTGACCGGGAGATCCAAGATTCTGTCCCGACGGTGGCAGGAATTTCAACACTAGCTTGTCAGCTGAGTTGGATTAAGTGGCTGTCTGGAAGAGAATTCTAGAGGCCGGCTGCTCTGATCGGTGGTTTTGCGTTGTTTCTCCGACGAACACCAGGTGAATGCCGGAGCAGTACCCTAACAAACGGGCCATGGATCGCACGCGATCTTTCCTACCTCTTCCTTGTCCTATCCTCACATCTTACATGCACACACACATACACACACTAACATGCACTACACTATTACACATGCCGTGAGATCGGTTGGAAGCATAGGGCTTGTCCCGGCTGGTTCGGTGCCTCGCTGGTGGGAAATACCTAGTTGGGAAAACTCCTGCTAGCCCAGTCCGGCTCGGTTGGCGAAGGAATTCAACATACAGGGGGGTGGAAGACCACCGCCATCTCCCAGCAAAACATCCACTGCACTTACGTGACTAATGACCCTAGTGGTTGACGAAATCACAATTAATTAACCGATGCATTTTGTGAGTGTTCGTTCTGGCGGTTGCACATTGAGTCACACGCACTCGTTCTTCAGAGACAACATTTTCCCTTATACCTTTCATGCAAAAGCGCAGTAAAGCATTTGAGGAAAAACAAAAAATTTCATTGTTGCATTCAAAGGTATTAGTCAAGCTTTTGGCAAAGTGTTGCATTAACTCTCTAAATAACAGTAATCCTGTTACATCATGTTTCTTGGAATAGATAATGCAGATGAACGTGTGGCTCTGTGCAGTACATTCTAAACACACCTGCATGCCACGGACTCAATATGTACCACTTCAGTTGCGCCAAATATTTTGACAGTGGAAAGGGAGCAGAAGAATAAGAGTGACTAATTCTCCAGTAAACTGTAGGGAGAGTAGTTACGCAGGTAGTAAAGATAAACTGTCCTGTTCAGTTCTTGGCCCGACAGCCCGCTACGGACCTTGGCCAACCAATGCAGTGGTGACCCATCCTCTCGGCCATGGAATAAGGGGTTCGTGTAGTTAGCATGAACACGTCCCTCCGACGTATATTCTGGTCTTCATATCCTGAGGATGGGCTTTCTCATCATCACACAGCAATAGATACTGTCATATTTGTAAAGAGAGCGCACAGTTATAATCTGTCTTGGCCGGGAATCGAACCCGGGGTGTCGCCGTGGAAAGTGATTACGCTAACCAACGAGCCATCCAGGAGGGTACACAAGATAAACAGGAAAGATAAAAAGATAATCACAGTATAAACTATCTTTTTATCACATGTCTATTTAAACTTGGTATGGCAACAATACGAACAGTGAAATAATTAAATTAAAAATAGTATTTCTACTCAAATAAATATGATCCTCCCAATATGATCCTCCCTCTACAGTATTATTATATTTCATACTTTGCGATGAAAAGTAGAGGTTCTACCAACAATCCACGACACTTTACTGATACTACCCGAATAGACCTGCCACTATAAAGCGGGGCATAATATTGGCATAAAAGAAGATAATCCAATCTGAGAATTACAAGGAGGTGGTCTAAGTATTTTTCCTTTTGATTTAAAGACATTTCTCTTCACTAAGTATATAATCATGGCTTCTAAGCAGTAAGGGTTTGCGTGTTGGACTGTTATACCCAAGTTCACTGTTTTACCCAAGTTCAAACCCGATCAATGACGTGGATTTTGAAAGATGACAAAATCCTTCGTTCGCCGGCTGTTCCATGTAGAATATTTACTGCATGTAAAATATTTCCAAGTCTAAAAGAAGGCTCTGTGCAAAATTCAAGTAGACTGCTTCGTCGCCCGAGTGCTAGACAGTGTAGGCTTAATGGTCTTAGCTTCGACGCGAAAAATAAGGCATCATTGATTTGAAAATGGTGTGCGAGAATGTGAAATTGTCACACAATGGAAACGCACTCTCGCTGACACTGTGTAATTGAAGAGTCTTTCAACCCATCACAACTGAATATATTGTTTAAAAGTTCCAATAAAATAAGTTTTGTTAGGAAATAAATGCGTACTAAATATTCCAATTGGTTTTATTAGATTGTGCAGTAGTGGCCCTGAGCGATGACTAAACCTGCCACAGTTCTTCGATCTAATACTCTGTAACTCTGCATTTAAGTTTTTGATCTATTTTTTTTGAAGAGGCATTTGGTTCGCCCAAATGATGGAATCTCATTCATCTGAATGAAGTCTTCAAAATAAAAGGGCACGAAATGTTTCGTGTGCACTAATGAAGCATTCTTTTAGAATAAAACATTTAGAGACAAATACCTGCGAGTTCACAGCCAGGTCATTAGAAAACTAATATTGATTGCAAAAGCACTTTCGGGCCTCACATTACAGTTGACTTCTGTATCGTGACTCCGTAGTACGTCTACAAGGATTAACACAATATATTATTTGCAATGGAATTTATAAATGCTGTCTTGCTTATTTTGGGGATAATGACTAGTAACTTTCTTTACACTCATTCCTTTCCGCTAAAACATTTGGTACTTCACCAAGACAAGCATAACGAAAATAAGAAGCCGGGCCTCGCACAGCAACCTGTTTACTTTCGCAATCACAGTGTCTACAGTAGAGCACAATCCGATGCTGTCTCAAATTATTATTGGCTTAACAAACATGGGGAAAAGGTATTTGATGGCCCCTGCCTTCGGTTGTTTAATTTGTTTGAAGAAAAAACAGGCGTACATTTGCAGCGCGTCAAAAGCACGCATACATTTGGAATAAGCACCAACGGAACATACGATGGTGAAATAGGCCTAATTCAAAGTGGCGCCGTGGACGTAGGAGCCAACACAATGTACTACACACACGACAAGTATCAATTTGGAGACTATACCGTTCCTGTTCTGCAGGGGCCGTTCTGCATCGTGGTACGCCGTGCACCTGCAGTTCCATTCGGGAAAGTGTTGCTTCTTCCATTCACGTCGCAGGCGTGGACGGCCATTTTGATCTCCATGTCCGCCGCCATCTTGGCTCGCTTCTCCGTGTTCATCTACTCACCCAATGGAGCGCAGATGCAGCTGCGAGACGGCAGAGGAGCGGTGCTGGCTCGCGCCGCACTCGACGTGGCCGAGGTGAGCTGCTGGGGCGCCTGCAGCAGCGACGCCGGAGCTTCTCTGCCCCACCGCGCGCTGCTGGGAGCGCTGCTGCTGTTCTCGCTGGTGCTCATCCACGCCTACCAGGGCCAGTTGCTGGGCTTCCTGACGGCGCCACCGCGGCTCGCTGACCTGAACTCCCTGGCAGATGTAGCGCGAGTCCTGGACGATGTGTACGCGTTCAGCTTGATGTCGAGCATCTACGAGGACCCTGAGGCCTTGCAAGCACTGCGAGATATCCGACTTAAACTAAGGGATATAAAAGTCATCGATGTAAATCGTATCATGCTCAGGATTATTCGTGGAGAAAATGTTGGGATTCAGCTCCACACATTGTTTTACAATATTATGTCTCGACGTGAGGCACTTATGGTCGAGGGTGAGACAATTGTGCACCTCGTCCCGGAGTGCGTGAATCCGCCCGGACTCTTAGCCTTCATGTTGCGCAAGAAGTCTCCGCTCCTTCCGGCGTTCAACGACTTGGTGCAGCGTGTGGTGGGGGCGGGGCTGTACGACCACTGGGACCGAGCGCAGCGCCACCACATGGCGGTGGCCGGAGTCATCGTGGCGCAAGGGCCCTCGGGGCCAGCCAAAGCGCCTCGGCCCTTAAGGGTGCAGCAGATAGCGGGCGCGGCCAATGTGCTGGCCGTAGGGTTGGGTGTCGCCGCCACAGCCTTCCTTGTGGAAGTGCTTCTGCCCAGGGTGTCGAAAAAGCGTAGTAGTTGGAAACGGAAACAGTGAATGATTAAATCTGCTATATGTTGATAAGATCACAGAATTTTATTTCCGAAGAATGAATTTTCTAAAAATTCGTTCTTACAATTATTTTTTAACCCATGAACACTGAGAAGGAGCAATGTATTACTGTATTACTGTTTTACATGTTTTGCTATAGTTTGTTTGTTAAGGTTCGTTCACGATTCGCAGAACGGTACTCGTAAATGCCGGTATATTAAAAAATGTGAACATATGACCGTTATCTATTGACTAAGATATTTTGAGAATAGGATATATAAAGATTGACACTTGTTCATCCAGTAGTAGAGAAGGGGCGTGCAAAAGCTCTAATTTAGTCATGCTCAGTGTTTTGAATTCTTATAAAATCGGTACACTAACACATTTTTCCGTTCTTACAGATGTGGAAGAAGAAAGAGTTTTCCACTTTTACATTTGCAGAAGGGATTGCATAGGTATGCGTGGACTTTATAAAGACTCATTCAGTTCACTCCACCAAGACGTTGAGATAATACATAAAAGCTTCTTTTTTCCACCAAATAATGTAAACTGTCAGAAATTTCTGTATCACTTTTAATAGTATTTTAATAGTAATAGTAATAGTAATTTAAAGTACATGAAAGTAATTATCATGAACACACATTAAATTTAATGAATCGTACAGTAACTTTGGAGTCCGTGTACATTAAATTTACTGTGGGTGTACATTAAATTTACTGTGGGTGTACATTAAATTTACTGTGGGTGTACATTAAATTTACTGTGGGTGTACATTAAATTTACTGTGGGTGTACATTAAATTTACTGTGGGTGTACATTAAATTTACTGTGGGTGTACATTAAATTTACTGTGGGTGTACATTAAATTTACTGTGGGTGTACATTAAATTTACTGTGGGTGTACATTAAACATACTGTGCGCGTACATTGAATTTACTGTGCGTGTACATTAAATTTACTGTGCGTGTACATTATTTTTAATGTACATATGTATATTACTTTCAATGTACTTATTACTTTACTTTTAACTCACGTGTACATTCATTTCAATGACATTGTTTACATTAGTTTTATTCGTACGTAGATTAATTTCTATGAACATGTTTGCATTAACTTGCACGCGTTTACATTAGTTTTGGGGTATTTGTTTTAAGGGATCTGTTATGAAAAGGGTTGAATTATTTCAAATATTCTGTATTTATTCCACTGACATTTATATCAAATATTATTGAATTACTTTTACCAAAAGTGTATTTATATCATTTATTTATTGAATATGGCAGAATGAATAAATATTTTACTTTCATTAATTAACAAAAATTTATTCTATTCAAAAATACAAAACTATCAGCACTTGAGAAATGAAAAATTTGCAACTTATTACAAAGTACTCTTTGATGTATTTTGTCCATATTTTAGGACAATTTAAAAACTGCATTTTTTCCACCTGCTTTTTGGGTCCGTTTTGTCTTGTGTTGGATTTATTTTCGGAATTTCCTAGAATGTAATAATTTTAGTGTTAATAAATAATATTTATTCAGCATTACCTTTTTACACAGTTGAACAAATAACAATAAAAGTGATTGAGGAAATGTATTTGCTTGCAGTAAGAAACTGAGTAGAAAAAGGAGAAAGATACATACACAATAAAAGAACAAAATTAGAAAGAAAATCGATTTAATGTGAAACAAAACTATTAGTAATATTATTAGTATATGGTAATATTATAATTATAGAATGTTCCCTATCTTCTTCCTTGGTCATTTTAGAAATTACTAAATCAAAAAAACTATTTGGTTCGAAAGGATCCATTTTCTATTTAACTATATCCATTTTGACATGGTTCTCTTCAATGCAATTTTACTGTTACGTAAAACTGAGACCAATTGCAAATTTATTAAAAGTTTTCAAGGATATAATGTAACTACATTTTTGTCAAATGTTCTATCGATAATACTTTTTTTAATGAAACATTATTTTTAATTTCGTGCGTAATATTTTTGGGCGTAATATTTTAGTGCGTAATATTTTATATTTAGCGCGTAATACTCATAACTCCAACCTAGATTGGTATAAACCCGATGGTTGTTACTAATTTTGCATAATAGGTATATCTAAGAATTTAATAGCTGGCAAATAATATTATAACACCGTGAATAACGTCTTTACAAAATAGTGGAACTTTTTGTTCCAGTATTACAGTTATTTACTTTGGACTTACGATGTAACACTCTTTTCCAGAATATCAATTTTTGTGTCTTAATTTGGTTGGTGCATTGTTATATTTAAACAGTCCCTTGCAATCTGCAGCACACACGTGAATCTATAGTGGAGATTAACAAATTTCACATTTCATGAAAATAATATTAAATAATGTTAATAACGAATATAATATTATAAAAATAGTACTAGTTTATTTTAATCTGACTTAACCTTAACAAACCAAATATGCCTGAACTGCTTCAACGTCTCTTGATGTTAACCGCAAACCACTCTAGGAAACAGGTATGATGAGGACAAGAAATGAAGGATAATATTAATAAGTTTCACACGCTTTCATATCAAAACGGTGTGACGTTTCTTTGATCTTGCACACATTTTAGAAAAAACTACTCTTAATTTAACACATAAGAAAACAACTACAATAACTTCAGAATTCGAAACATTTGAGTACCTGAAATAGGCAGGCTGGGAAACCGTCATCCTTTTGTCTTGCTGCAAGGGACCGGAAGGGTTCGGAATTTCCTAAGCCGCTTGCAAAATAAAGTCAGATACGACCGCACATTAGGCAAACGTTGCAAAAACACAGCACAACTAAGAATATTGAATGTCGCGAAATGTATATTTATAATGTACAAATAATTTCGTTTTAATGTACAAGATACATTACGTTTTATGCACAGTCTTACATTAAATATGTATTTATTTCAATTAAAGAATTAAATTTAATGTACAATTATATTAATCTCCTTTTAATGTGGAAGGTACATTAAGATTTATGTACAGTCATACAATAATCTACATTAAATTTAATGTTATTTTTGACAATGTACATAATCGTTTTCCAGCATTGTTCTTTGATAGCAACCAGAATCTTGGGCTATCGACGCTCTGGTGGGTTCACGGTAATATCCACAAGGCCGTGACATTTTTGCCCGTACCGGCACCGTTTTATGGCTGTGGTCCCTGAGTATTTGTCGCTGTCAATCATTGACCATATGGCGAGCCAGGTAGTATGCTGTGCGCTCTTAAAACACAGAATCTGGATTATTGAGCAATATTCTCTAATTACGGTTGTATGTTTATATGTAAGATATAATTACGTTTTTAATGCTGCGAGGAGCTTCGTTCGTGCAAGTAGGGGAACATTTTAGTGACTTAGCAAATCGTGCATGTGGCCACTGTCATTGCTTTCAATCGGAGAAGCAGACGGTAGCATACACGATAAAAATGTATTTGCATCCAGGTATCGATATTAATAGGAAGCTCAATTTTGTTGTAGATATCGTGAAAACAATAGTGAGGATAGAGTGATACAAAAATTATCATAATTTGAGGATCGTGGCCCACAATTCTGCAGAAACTACACCAATCAGAAATATTTTAGCTCTGAATATTTATAGTGTATTCTGGAAGAAATGAAATTCTCAAACGGCTGCAAGCGTTCCGCGTGGCTTGGGCTGTGATCTGTAGTGAGCTGAAGCTTCTCTTCTCCCCGAGATAGTTGTGTGTCAGATGCAAACGGGTTTGTCCAGAGAGGTTAGAATGGCCTCGTGGAACGGCCGATGGCGTAAGTAGTCAAGAGGTGTAGATCCAGAAAGTAATTAATCAGCTGGGACAATTTCATGAAGTCGTAAGCTTCCGCGGCCAAAGTCATGTGCATGATCTTGGCTGTCCGGGTGACGCCGCGTCGAAGGCTGTGTTGCCGACGTTTCGACCATCTTGTCGTGGGCTTCCTCATGGCTGATGAGCATACCATGTGTAACATCTTTGTATGAAAGTTCCTTCCCCACGTTCAACAGAAACAAATATCATGGATCACTTTACATGCCCTAGAATAGTGTTACATTGATTCGGAGGCAGTCTGAATTACATCTATATTCAAGTCTTTTATTTGTTTGCTCTTGTAATCCCAAAAAATAGAAATTATTTTTCCGTCATGTCGGCGAACAATTAATTAGTATTTCATTAATCAACTGTTTCTAACGTGTAATTCTTATTTAAAAACTTCAGTTGGATTAGAAATAAAACAGTGTTTGTCTAAAATGAATTATTCGCTATTCCTATTTTTAGCATGTGACCTTGTAATAAAGATAATGATAACGATCAAAGCGCAAAGGTTCGCACTTAACACAAAATTTTAAAATATTTTGTTTGAAGTTGCCGTAAATTTGTTTCTAATGTTTGAGACGTGATATAGTTAAAGTCATTAGGACCATAAACGGCAAATAACAGTCAGGTGTGAAGTTTATAAATCACGGATCTAGACGCAGTTTTCGGAAGTATAGTCTGGGTATTACATTTCTTTTGTTTGTGTATGTGTGTGATGTTGAGAGTCAGATTATACTGTTATTTTCATTGCTAAAACTGCGTCAAAGTATTTTTTCTTGCCTTTCGATCTCCACTCGTTTATGATATCCTAAAATCACTATCTTTAAACTTTCGACTCTATTTCTCTATTACTTACGTGGACTTTGTTTGGGGTCAGATTTAACCCTGCATGTTTTAGCCAGTATTTTTCCCATATTTCATGTACGGATGCTATTTGAAATTATTAATTAAGAAAATGATGCTCTATATTTACGTAATTTACTATAGTATGTTTAAAAAACAAAGAAAAATATTTCCTGGAAAACATCCTTACATATCCTCGTAACTACTCACAGGTGTCAACCACACCAGCATGAGAATGTCTGATAGAAAACTACTAATTCGTAATAGACAAATACGCCAAATTTTCATTCAGAAAAAAAAATTAAATCGGAAATGGAGACGTTTTTAGAATTTTTCTTATAAATTAGACATGTAACGTGGAAGCTATTTGGATTTCTAACCCTAGCCGCATAAAAATAAAACTACTTTTAAAACATCGAAAAGTTTACTACACGCGCAAAACTGGACGTAAATAGCATATTTAAAAGGATAAGTTCATGAGAATAATAGTGTTGGAAAGCATTATTTGTGCCTGGGTTCAGAAAAGACGCCAATCAAAGCTCAAGGGTACGTTATATATAAGCACTGTGGTAAAACTAGTAAGTTAACCCTCAAACAACAAGAGAGTGCGGCTCTTGCATCGCACGTAAACAATCACATTTCGCCAAAACTCCCCAACGGCTTACAGTTGATGCTGGCCTCTCCAGGGTAGGTGTCCCAGTAGTATTGTGTAGAAAGAGGGAGAGAGGTACATCCTTTTACAATACTAACAAAAATGATTTGTGCAGTAACAAAATCTCGTAAGAAAAATATTTTGAGACCAGACATGAAAATAGTATTGTTCGTTTTATCTCATCATATTTTATGAAAATAAAACGTTCCAAACTGGTATAATCGTTTAATGCCAGTAATATATATTACATTTTTTCGATTAGCGCCATTACATTATACTACGAATATTCCTTCTATTTGGTTCTCTATTACTTTTACCGTATTTCAATGTCTCAAACTACTTTCGGAGCAATTCATTACCTCGCACAAATGGCTTATGGTCTTTTATGAGAAACCAAAAAATATGTGATGACTATTAGTTGACGACGTTCATTACATTTTGTTATGTCGTTTGATGTGTTTTAATCACGCACCGTCGGTGTCAGACTTGTTCTGACTAAATGGAGTATTGATTGCAAAAACATTTTCGTGTTTTAGGGAGAAGCACATCTCAACTAGTTCAATATCGAATTGTATGGATGCATCCAGACGGATTTTCAAAAGTTCTCTCCAATGATGTTTCTTCATGCAGTATTATTTATTTTGTGGATGTTGCCTAGTGAACATGATAATATTCATTCATTTCCACTAAAACATCGTGTACTTCTGGATGGCCAACATAAGGAAAATAGAAGGCATAACGGACATGGCATAACGGAACCACCTAATTATAGCCAAAATAACGAATACAGTAGAGCACATTTCGATACAGAATTGGACTACTTTTGGGAAAACAAATATGGAGAAAAAATTTTTGACGGTCCAAATTTTCACGTGTTTAATATATTTGAAGAAAAAACGGAAGTGATTTTCAAGTTAGTCAGACCTTCTTTGGAGACATTTGGAATAAGCACCAACGGAACGTACGATGGTGAAATAGGCCTAATTCAAAGTGGCGCGGTGGACGTAGCAGCCAACATAATGTACTACACGCACGACAAGTACCAATTTGCAGACTACACAATTCCTGTTCTAGAGGTGCCGACCTGCATCGTGGTGCGCCGTGCACCGGCAATACCGTTCGGAAAAGTGTTGCTCCTTCCGTTCACGCCGCTGGCCTGGACGGCCATTTTGATGGCACTGTCCTCCGCCATCTTGACTCGCTACTTCTTGTGCACCTACACACCCAATGGAGCGCAGATGCAGCTGCGAGACGGCAGAGGGGCGGCGCTAACACGCGCCGCCCTCGACGTGGCCGAGATGAGCTTCTCGGGCGCCTGCAGCCACGACGTCGGAGCTTCTCTGCCCCACCGCGCGCTGCTGGGGGCGCTGCTTGTCTCCTCGCTGGTGCTCATCCACGCCTACCAGGGCCAGTTGCTGGGCTTCCTGACGGCGCCACCGCGGCTCGCTGACCTGAACTCGTTGGAAGATGTTGCACGGGTCGTCGACGATGTGTACGCGTTCAGCTTTCTGACGAGCGTCTATGAAAACCCAGATGCCAGGCAAGCACTAAAAGATATCCGGCGGAAAATGAAGAAAATTAAATTCGATGATGTGGAGAGTGTCGTGCGCAGAATTATGCGTGGAGACAACATTGGTGTTCAGGTGGATAGCGTATATTATTCGTACTTCGCTAGCAGTGAAAAGTTCATGGTCGACGGCGAGAGAATTGTGCATCTCGTCCCGGAGTGTGTGAATCCGCCCGGACTCTTAGCCTTCATGCTGCGCAAGAAGTCTCCGCTCCTTCCGGCGTTCAACGACTTGGTGCAGCGTGTGGTGGGGGCGGGGCTGTACGACCACTGGGACCGAGCGCAGCGCCACCACATGGCGGTGGCCGGAGTCATCGTGGCGCAAGGGCCCTCGGGGCCAGCCAAAGCGCCTCGGCCCTTAAGGGTGCAGCAGATAGCGGGCGCGGCCAATGTGCTGGCCGTAGGGTTGGGTGTCGCCGCCACAGCCTTCGTTATTGAAGTGCTTCTGCAGAAGAAGTCGAAAAGTGTAGTAGTCAGACACGAGAACAGTAAATGATTAAATCGGTTCTTTTTAAACGTGTCATAACAAATTACCTATAATATTTCTAATGTACAGCAACGCTTTACATCTATTAGCAAACAAATATGAGAAGAAGAAACAAGACGAAATTAGTGTATCGTAGAAGTGATGGATTTCCATTTCACTTTACCTATATAAAAATTTGATCAAAGTCAGGGATACATTTGGTAGAAAATGTTTCGAGACACGTGGTTTCCTTAACGGGCTGTTTATTGACATGAAGAGTGCTTGGGGCAGACATCTTCCGCCGCAGGAGCATATAACCTTTTTGTAGAAAATTTAGGAGTTGAAGTGTGTTTTAACCGTAATCTACAAAATGAGATCTTTTGGGATCATTTATTCGATCGATATTGGAGGGTTTGTAGTTCTGCTTGCTTGTGATTTGCACTTCAAATCTGTGATAAGGATGATGCTGACATATGTTTGCTTTCTTACACAAGGGGAGGATTTTTGCCTGGTTAATTGATTCTATTTTTTCGGGCGTGTTCATTTCTAAGGTTATTGGTCATGTATGTGTAGTATACGTTCATGGACGGGAAATGGCGGTATTCTTCCCCCCTGAATGGAGAAATACAGTGTCACATGTCGACTTGCTAGTTTTTCCCATCCACATATCTCCCACCAGCACTACACCACTCCATCTGGGACAAGCTTGAAACACACGACTCGAGCATGTGTGATCGTGCACGTAAGACGTGTGTGTGTAAGTAAAGGGGAACAATATATATGAAGCATGAGAGAAATATCTCGTGCGATCCATAGTCCGTGATACTGCATAGGGCTCCTTCATTCGCTTGGTATTGATCGAATGAACTACCTAAATCAACTGATCAGGGCAGTCGGCCGCAAGAATTATTCTCCAGGCAGTGGCTAAATTCTTCCTAGTTATCGCGGCTATCCTAGTAGCGGAAATCCTGCCTCTGTCGATTCTCCAACCTTAGGACCTCCTGGTCAGAGACACACCAATAACATCAACTGATGGCTTGAGCCACCTCAGTTGGAAGAGGGGGGGATGCAGTGTGTGTCGGGATTGCACACCTGCGAGTTCTTACACTGATAAGCGTAGCCGTTAAGAATTAATTTGCTGAATGATGACAACTTTGCAGGAACTTAGATAAAGATATATACTAATATTACAAGACAGATACTGAATATTTACAACCAATATACGCAAATAATAATGGATATTACTTGACGTCTGAAGAAAACATTTAATAGTACATATAATGTTGGTTCCCATTGTGAGCAATGAATATCTGACAGAGTGTGCTAAAAATGATACTGAACTGGGCAAGGAATTTACTTGAGAGTTTTTAAAACAATGTTTCCAGACCATAGATTATTGATACATAAGCCTTTTAAGTTAACTGATTTTATTAAAGCAAAATAATCACTAACAATAATCCTGAAGCCGTATTCGCTTCTGAAATAAACTGCTGAGGCTAATTTATGGGACCCAGTTGCTGATCTGATGTAGCTTCACAAGCAAATGAAGTCACGCGGCTATGATATAAGATCCTTCTTAAATTTGGAATACAAAATCGGGCTGAATTATTTCAAAATTTTCTAATTTGATATTAAAAGAAGTAATAAGACATTAGGAAAAGAGATTACAAAGATTAACTCTTACTGACGTACCGATAAAATTTTGTAAAACAATATTCGTAAATAATGTTATTTGAAACTTAAAGGCGCAACCAGCCTCGCATTTAGAATTTATTTTGTGATAGGCTTATATTTTATTCTGTGTGTTATGAAGTAGAGATAAGTTTTCCAGAGGGGGAAATGAATGATGTTTTTTCTGTGAGATCTTCTTCTTTCGAAATGTATTCGAGTCTTAGAATATATGGGGTAAAATTACATAAATGTTCAATTTCTTTTCAGTTACAAACTCAAAACTAAATTGTGGATATTCTGTTTTAGAAGAAAGAAAAGCAAAGAAACCCTGCCCATATTTACTGTAATGGTTAATTATAAATAAAGATACCAACGAGAAAGTTTGAACACATTTAAAAACTGTCAACTGTCTCGCTCTCAAGTAATTGAAAATATATTAACGTCGACAAGTGTACTACAGGTTTTCCTCAATGTGAATCGTAATAATCACAAGCCGATTTACCAATTTCTAAACACATTTCTATCACACGATTAGAAATATTTGTAACATTCAGGGTCGTTTATAATGTTTTAGTAAGTAAATAATAAATTCAGGGTATTTTTAAACACTCATGCTTGTAAAGTTTTAATATGATAAGCAATTCAATTGCAGTTCACCAATTTGCAAAAACTAAACAAGTCTGAAGATTATTTTTATTTCACTACGAATAATTGCTGAAAACGGGTCATCAACATTAATTTTGAAGGATCACCGCCATGGCATCTCAAGTTGTTGATTATGGTATAAAGCTATGAAAGGCTGAATGAAAGTCACACTACAAGCTAGCTGCTGTGTTTTCTCATCAAAATATAATTTCTAATGAACTCAAAAACATGTTTATGACGGAAAATATTGACATCAAACGAGGTGATGTTTGAACTTGATGAACAATACAATTTAACTCTGGTGACATGGGTTGAAGAAGCAAGCAAGGAGAATCGCAAATGGTGAAGTATTTAATTTGAACAATTTTGATGAATTCAGTGAAATATATTGGCTAGTTGAATCTGTTTATTGCTGTTATAAAAAACTGTAAATTGTCAATTACTGATCACTCTGAATTCATTTAATTTATCAAATAAAATTTCATTCACATTATAAATATCAGTAATTTGCAAGATTTTTTCGAAGTATAGACAATTACTTCTATGCAATTGAACCCCTTAAAAAGATTTTCATTTCTTATTTTTCACCATAGGTAGCATTAAACATGTAATATGTACTGGCTGGAACCGGTGAGACAATATTCGTGAAAATTATCATATTGCTGTTAATTTTTAATTTTAAACTTAATGAAGAGTACGTGCTGATGCGAAAAGCATGTAAATCAAAAATGTCATAAATCATGGATTAAAGAACTACTATTAAATAAAACTTTGTTTTAGTAGTAGTTTTTCTGGTAATATACTCATGAAGTTAGTATGTTTCATTACTGAAAAAGCGAAATAAATGATACATGTGTGTGTGTGTGTATGCGTGTAAATGTCCTAGAAAAAATGGAGATTGTTTCCACATTTGGCAAAACTACGTTTGAGCGGCCACGAATCAAAATACCTCTATCTTCGTGCTTTAAGGAGAGAAATGTCTTGCATTCACCGATTTCTTAACACCCTTCAATACTTTTAAATCCTTTCACCCTCTGGTAAGCAAAGCATATCTTATCTGCCGCCTCGAGAGGACGAAACCAGCCACCTCCACCGTCCACCCCACCTCCGCCAGTGCTGCCTCTAGCGGCGCGTCCAGAAGGCGACCTCCTAGCGCCTCTCCTCCCCCCCCCCGACATCCGCCCGCCGGCCGCGGATTATGACGTCGTGAAACTTCTTGCCCCCTCTTTTTTTTTTCGAAAAAAGAAAGGAGGGCCCACGCCATCCGCCTACGCGGATCGTATTTTCTTAAGTTGATTAACTTCCGCGTCGACTTCGCGCTCGGGGTCCTTTAAAAAGAGAAAGAAGAAGAAGCAGCAGAAGCAGCACCAGAAGAAAAAAGGCGCGGGGAGAAAGAAAGAAAAAAAAGAAATCGCTAATCCTGCAGGACTAAATGAAGTTTTCGCAGACTTGTATTAAGGGAAGTTAAAAAGTTTCATATTTAAACTTGATATGGCCCAGTGCGAGGGGGCGTGCGTGCGCGCGCGAGGTGGCACGTGACTGGCGTCAGAGACCGCGCCCTCTCCGCGGGGCAGCGCAGGGGTGGAGGGAGGAATAAGATGAGGACGGAGGGAGATGGATAGACGGAAAGGACAGGTGATAAAGAGATGGAGGAAGGGATGGTGACGGAGAGGAGAAGAGGGGTGCAATGGCAGGAGTAGATTGAGGGTAGAGAAGGTAGAAGTGGAGGGTGGGGAGTAAGGTATGACAGCTGGGGTTGAGAAAGGAGGTGACGATCGCTGGCAGGCTTTGATGGGAGACAAAAGAGTTGTGCTTCCTTGAGAGAAGAAAGTGTATTAGGGTAGTTGTTACCTAGAGTAGTATATCAAAGTTCTTAGTAGTCTCTATGAGTTCTACATTAGTAGGTGGGCCAACTCATACGTTTCTTCTAAACTTATGTTGGTTACTATTATTATTATTATTATTATTATTATTATTATTATTATTATTATTATTATTACTATTGATTATTATTATAGATATACTTAAATACAACCAGAAAATTAGAAAAAATGCAAACTCATTGTGACGTCATGGCATAGCGTCGATTAGCTTCAATTTTCTTATAAAGTTACTCATTGTCATTACCACACAAATATTGAGCATTCGCTCTTCAGCAAACGTTTCATTTTTCATTAGTCTTTCATTGTACTAGTACTGGGTAGAAGTTCACATAAATTTAAAAAAATAAATGGAGAGCGAATAAATGGAGAGCGGTTAGCACTTCTCATGAAAATTAAATGGGCATTTTTTCTATTTGTTTCTAATTGAAACACAAAACTTTATTTTTTTTAAAACGTACATTGCATATTTAAGAACACTTGAAGGTACTATGATGAACACCGACAATTGGGATATTCCATTCGTTACTAGAAGCAGTGATTTTAGGACTTAGGAAAACAAATTTGAAATCTTTGTTAAACTTGATTGTATGCCTGTAGACGTCCAGTTGCTACTTAGCATATGCTATCTTTGATATGGAACTATCATGATATGTCTTCTGGTCATTGTTCTCTGGTGTGTACCTCTGTTTCTTAAAAAATTAAAACAGTATCAAAGATATTCTGTTCCATTTATGAATTAACATATTCAAGGTAGTACAATGTATAACGTCCTTTCATCGAACTGTTGCAGTTCTCCAAACTTCCAGATTTGAAGATTGTGTTTAGATATAAAATCAAACTCGCTTCATTCGTCGAAATTATGCCCTTCTTTTCGCCCCAGCAGTTGGTTTTCGTACCGCTGATTATGATCCACATTAATCTCACACACCTGCCCGCGTAATTCGAAAACACATTTTCGAGAATCAAGCGCCTATGACAAGTTTCCATGACTTCCTGACATGGTCTGCTGCACCCCCTCTTTTATTAAGCATCACCCTAGACGTCCATTTAAAATATTTGGGGGGGAAATTTGTTTGTGTGCCTGTTAATGGAATGCGAATTCTAGGCGAATGCCGAAGCTGTACCGTGAAAATGGGCCACGAATCGCGCATGATCGTTTATTGTGCTTCCTTGCCCTATCTTTACTCCTTACTTTCACACACTCTCACAATTGGTCTTCTGAGTGTTAAGAGTGTAGTAACACTTCCATTAAAATATAGTGGCACTTCAAGGTTGCGAGATGTACGGAGAGGGGAAACACTGTCATTCAATCGAGAGCTTCGATACGACTTACGTTTTTGGTATTGGATCTCCCGATTGATGACATTCTCTCCTTCTTACAATAAGTTACCTTGAAGTGCCACTATATTTAAATCAGAGTATACCACACATGAAACGGGGGACCAGTCTGGCGCTAAAAGCTTGTCTCGGCTGAGGCAGTGCCTCGCTGATGGGAGGCACCTGGATGGGGTAAACCTCGCAAGCTGAAGTGTAGATCAGCGCCGGATCCTACCCAACAGGGGAAGAACACCGCCACATTCCGTGATGAAACATGCATTACACTTATGGGACTAATGACCATAGCAGTTGACGTGTCCAGAAACACGAAAAAATCAGTCAATCAATCGAAATGTGAGGATCCACAGTGAAATATTTCTGTGTGTGACCGTCACCTTGTAGAGACAAATGCAAACTCTATTGCGCAGAGCGTGAAGCACGTGTAGCGGCAGCAGCGTGCGCAAATAATCTCGGCCGTGCCCATGCGTCACGCTGTCGCGCGTGTCTCGTGACGGCGCGTGCGTGATAACGATCCGACGGCGCGTCCCGCATGATGAATCGATTACAAAACCCCGCCTCTCCTCGACCCACCCCACCCCACCCCACCCCACCCCACCCCACCCCGCCCCACCTCACCCCACCCCATCCCGCCCTGCTCCGCCTCGCCCCGCCTGCGTCCGCGAGCCCTGATCAATTAATAAAGCTGCAAATGAAATCGGACGGCAGCTGGGCGTGGGGGAAGGGGGCTAGCTGATGTGTGATGTGCTCAGCGGTGCGGATGAGAAGGGAGGAAGTGCAATGCGCGTTGGATGTGAGTATGGTTGATAGAGGTGCTTCAACAATTCAAGAAAGTTTGAAGTTGACACATGGAAGGAAGAAGGAATAATCTGAGCCGATATGCAGGAGAATTCACGCGTGTTTTAACACTGATAAAATGCAGTTAAAATTATCAGTTAACTTTTATCATAATTGCGTAAAACTAACCTGGTACCTATGATATAGTATGGGTTCAGTAATGTATCACGTTATCCTTACATCAAAGACTAAATGTTTTCTTAAGGGGCAGTGAGTAACATCATAAATATGTGACTTACACTTTTTACTACATCGGTTAATTTGGACATATTATAAATAATTGGCTAATGTTTAATTTGACAGGAAGTTGACAGTGTTGGGTTACTTTACAACAGTTGACAAAATGTGAACATATTTATGCTGCCATCTTCAGAGTGTGTGTTGTTACTATTCAGCTGATTTTGATGTACGCCTTGAAAAAACGCTCGTCATCGAGCCAACTAAATCGTTGTTTGTTTTTTTTTTGAGATAATACTTTGTATTTTCACTTTTGCCTCGTACACTATATTACAAGGAGGTAGAGTATTGACCTCTACAATAAGATTTGGAATATGTGGTCGTATAATCTGCGCGCGCAAGGTTATTTTGACGTCAGGATTAAGGCGTATTAGTGCTGTTACAAAGTTGTGTAAGATGAATGCAAATGACGAGGAGATGCACGCAGTTTTGTCTCCGAAGACCCTGATGTGTGGATGGACGTGTTATATGATATAGTACGTTTATGATATTATGAGCTGAAATGGTAAATACCTGAGGAATAAGATCTTGTTGTACCTTTCCAAAGATTATTATGGTATTTTAATTTTGAGAGGTCCTTTACGTGAAGCTCCAGTGGGATTTTCAATTGTTTCTGGAAAATGACTGAACGTTTTTCTTGAAAGTGCTCAAATAAAACAGCATTTTACGTAGTTACGATTATTAAAACATCTGATATTTGAAATTGCAGGAATAATAATATTTAGAAAAATATGGATTTTCGTAACTTGAGCGTTTAATTCAACAAAATTTCGTAATTTTTGGTCTAATTAAAGGTAGAAAAATCTGATTGGATCTAGTAAAAATACCAAATTTTAATAAGATCTTAAAATCATTAGAATGAATGATTATCTACTGTCGTTTGCCCTTGGCTTTGATTTTTCTTAGCATTGTTTGTTTATGTGACTAATAATTTTCATGAGAACATTTTTATATCGAGTGGTGGATAGCGAGCAAAATTATATAATAATGTTATTAATTGCGTTATTAAATGAAGGTGGATTGCTGGATATCCATCATATAGTTCCCTGCAACATGTACAGATCTGGGAAAATATGAAACATTTCAATCACATTTTCAAAACTGTTTAATTCTGTTTACTGTGAACTAATGATTGTACTGTTCCAGAATTTGTAAACCTCCTTTATTTTCTTTTTCAATTTTGCTAATGTTATCTTTCCTTATGAATCCTTGGATGAAAGAAACAATTTAATACATAATGCAACCCGCAGTACACATGTGTCTTAAGAAAACTGTGTTGCATATCCTTGTCTTATTTTGTTTTTAGAAAATTGAAATACATGAAGAATATTACGATATTGTATTACGCCACACGTCAAATATGTCACAAAACTAATCGCATTTTATAGAAAGCGTTCCTAAAAGTATTGTAATGCAATTGAATACGATTCAGATACAGAACGACAGGTAGTATTAATAGTGCATTTAAATAAGACATATTACATTAACCAAGCAAGCATACAATTTATTGTATTTCATGAGTTGGTTTTAATTTATAGAATGGTTGACAAGGTTTTTAGTATAAATATTACAACGTATTCACGCCAGCAACCATGAATAATAAAATATGAATCACCGCAAAAGAGAGAAACGGTATTTTAATTCAATATTTATTTACGTAACTAGTTCTCCCAGAATGTGATTCTTCAGCGTACGAACGAAAGGGAGATTCCTACAGGACAAGAGAAGAAAGTTTGTAAATTACTATGCCAAAAAGGCGCGTGTGCCAAAATTTCGTATTATTTGCAAATATACTACTATCTTTGTGCAAATTCTCGTAAACTTACAAGCATAATATACTCTTAGGAGCATCATAACATGCAAGAGACAGTCATTTTGATCCATATTGCCTCAGTGTTTTTTTCATTACTGTTTTATGTGGACTTTACAACGTTACTCTATGCGTTCCGGAAAGAGCAAGATATAATCAATAACTGTTAGCGAATGCAGGTGTAGAGCCGAAAAGAATACACGGCCACTCCATAAGTTGTCGAAGCGAAGCGCAGAGTTCATAACAGCGTTTCGTGTGTGGGAAACGGCGCCTGCCCGCGGTGAGGTCGGGGAAGGGGAACGGGACCCGGCGCGCCGATTAGCAGCTGGGCGTGCGCTTATCTCCCATGGCCGTGTCCAGCCCCAGCCAGTGCAGGGGAAGGGGCAGCGACAAGATCATCGACAGCGCCCGTCAGCGCGACCCACAAAAACGCCGCTCATCCATCCATCTCATCATGTCGCCCTGTCACTCGACGCCCAACCCGCGCCCTTTGGCTCGTCGCTCTTGTCGTTCCCGCCAACTGTGTTGTTCTGCTATCTTTGTAGTTGCCGCCTTCTTTGTTGTTCTGCTATCTTTGTAATTCCCGTCATCTTTGTCGTTCTCGCTATCGTTTTTCATTTCCTTCATCTTTTTCGTTCTCGCCATCTTTGTCGTTCTCGCCATCTTTGTCGTTCCCGCCATCTTTGTCGTTCCCGCCATCTTTGTCGTTCCCGCCATCTTTGTCGTTCCCGCCATCTTTGTCGTTCCCGCCATCTTTGTCGTTCCCCGCCATCTTTGTCGTTCCCCGCCATCTTTGTCGTTTCCCGCCATCTTTGTCGTTTCCCGCCATCTTTGTCGTTCGCGCCATCTTTTTCGTTCGCGTCATCCCAGACTTTCTGGCTGCCCGTCTTCGTCACAGTTCCTACCTCTACCCCTACCTAAGTCTCCTTTTGTACAGAGAATAAAGCCAAAATATCAATCGGCGGTTTATTCTTATAAAAGGTGTGCAAACAGAAAAATAAAATCATGAAAATAATACTGTTTTATTACAGTCAACTTGTGTGTTCGTGTTTCCTTGTTTTTGTAAAGTGGTTCGAACCAAATAGGTGGACTATGAAGATCAGTTTTAATTTGTGTGTGTGTGTGTGTGTGTGTGTAAATATTTGGCATTTTAGACTGGGATTAATCCAACTTTTGCCAGTTAGCGGTACTGCCTGGCCTATAATCAGTTTTTATTTCAAGTATTATTCATGCCTAGTAGGAGGGATAAGAAGTCATGATGAGCATGACGTATTTCTAACACCGTACCTACCTTACTTGGCGTGCATGAATTTTTTTGTTGTTACATTTTCTTGATTTTCATCGCAAAGCTATAGTAACTTAAACGATTTGCAATAGAAAGCTACAGCTTCATTTTTGCCTCGTCCGAAAATCGAATTATATATATATATATATATATATATATATATATATATATATATATATATATATATATATTATTTACATATAGTTTCATTTTTTGACATTTTATGCACCAAGTACATCGAGACGTAAGCTTTACTCCCTTACAAACAGTCATAAATGAATATTGCGTTGTTTGACATAACTAGTACATACTAAGATGATAAAGACGCATTGTATTTGTAATGTACTATTCATTTCGGGCATCCTGCTCCCTCCCTCGTTGAATGTGGCTAAGGATGGTGTGATCTATGGTCCCCGTACCCTCACCCCTGACCTGCGCATATTCTATAGCCCGCATCCCATCGCTCCCTTAGTGCTCTTCCACAATGCCACTTCACTTGATTACCTGCAAATTAGTCGATTACATGCATGATGCACTCACGTTGATCAAACTCTGCAGTTTCGGACATTTTCGGTCATTTTCGGACATTTCAGATATTTTCAAAAATGTACGGAAGCCATCCGTATAAAGTCCTTAAAATACCGTGTTAGAATTAAATATTTTTTAAATATGTTTGATATTTGTTGATATGGGGTAATAAGCTCTGTTTTGACATATGGCGTCTATGTCAAGTTCCTAATTTTTACCTGACCTGACAAACTTTTCAGCAATTGTATGTTACCAAAGAAGTGTCCCTATGAGCTGCTTCAAATAATATCTAAGAATTTCTAAACTCTATAATCAATTCAATCGTCAAAGATTCTCAACAATGACCTCATTTATCTATATGACTTGACAGCTGAAGTGACTCCAGACTGATCAAGGGCAATTATAATCAAGAACGTATTCACCATTTCGTGATAATACTGCTGATACTACGATCAAACTGTCACTTTCGTTGTCATATTCGTTTCCAGCAATGTCCACCATGTAATTTGAACTGGGCTTCATTCATGTCTCAAGCAAAAAAAATTTAGCCTATCGTTAACGGTGCATTCGAAAAACTGCCTACCTATTGGCGTTCAGGCAGGAGCGCCGAAGCAAGCGTCAAACAATAACTAAAGGATAGAATTCTGCATACAGTTTTTAGATGTGACTGTGGAATGGGAGACATTCCCATCGCTCCATATCACGCTAAAACCCTTTACCGGCTGTTAACTCCTGTACATGACCGGTAATGATAAAAACCTTTGTTATAGACTAAGGATTTTCGAACTACTGCAATGCCACTATCGAGAACGAAAAGGCGCAATAACGAAAGGCGCGCAAGGGCTACTTCAGAAAAGTTTTTGTGCAGCAACCCGCTCTTTACTGGGCATTTGACCCAGGTGAGTGGAATTGATCGCATATGCTCAAGGAACTTTTCAGGCTCCACTAGAACGAACCGGGCTAGCGTAAGTCATTTCAGTATACCCTACAATAAATATAAAAGGGATAAACAGAACAACTGAAACATTCTGAAGTGACAAAATGTATGTAGTTGTCGCCCGCGCCCGGTTGAAAAACCGGCACCAGGACGCAGCAGGAAGGCGGCGGCGCCCCAGCAAAATACGAGCACTGCTTACGAGAGATCGCTGAGGTCGGCTTCGGCCGTACGGCCGGTCCAGTCGGCGAGCCTTTAGCCCTGACCATGTATAAAACGGCGCGCAGTGAGCAGTGAGTGAGAGTTACAGTTGTTCCATCATAGTGCGAGCTACGTGTGTGCTGGTTAGTGAGTGATTACGCTGCCAGCCAGTATAACAGACTTCTCTTCGGGCATTTGGATCGTGACCACAGCATTGTTCTTGAACATCTCTTCAGCTTTTCTTAAATATGGCAAGTCCCCGGTAAATCTCCTAGTTATTTTGTGACTACGCATGCTAAAGGTTTCTCTGTGTGTTCAGCAATTTAAATAATAAATGTTTAATGAAATTTACTTGTTTTGGTCATAACAATATCAAAAGCTGGTTTCGAATCAATTGAGGCAACTCCGAAGACACAGTGCTGCATAGACCGAGAGAACAGTATTTATCGTAACGATTATACCGCTATTTATGCAATGTCAGTAGCAAATACGAGTTCTAAGCTACACTTGAAACGCAAACGCGCCGAATTATCACAAGAGCAACAAAACAACAAGCTAGCAATCACATGAACGCGCCGAGAAAACAGGGAACATGGCGCCTGTGCGACGCCGCTGCTGCTTTCCGCGTGGCCCGGCCATCTTCCGTATTTTCCTGTTGTTGTTCACAATACACTGCCCAGCACTCCACTCCGCTCCGTTCCGCCCCCCGCCACCCCCGCCGCCCGGGCGGGGAACGCGCGGGAACTTGTTGCTGCGTTGATTAATTGGGATCGCGCTAATTAATATTTGTTGCCTCCGCCGCGCAGGCTGCCCGCGGCCCCGCATCCGCCCCTGCCACCTCCACAGCCACCAGTCTGTTGTGTCGCTGGCGCGCTCCCGCTCGTTCTCCCCGCTCCGCCCCGTCATGCCCTCTTTCAACCGCCCCCGCAAACCCCGACGTGCACATTGCTCGCATCAGTCTGCTTATCCACCTCGCCTCGACTAGCTCAGCTCCGCCAACGTATCCACTCACTCCGACTTGGACTGCCTTCTTACTCCGCTCGGACAAGTGGAGACCCATATTCACTCTGCGTGCCTGCTCCGTCAAGCCCCGCCCTTCCCCGCCCTTCCCAACCCCGCTTGGTCTGACCCGCCCCACCTGGCCGTCCCCTCTCCGCCTCGTTTGCCCCAACACGTACTGACCGCTCCCCTGCCTCATCTACCCGAACCCGTCTATCGCGACTCGACCCGTCCACTCTGCCCCATTCTCCGTTCTATCCACACCGTACCACCCTATTCACCCTATCCTGTCCTATTCACCCGGTCCCCTCCAGTTCACAACGTACTTTCTCTCCATTCTAAACCCTCCAGTGCAGCCCAGCTCTCTGTCATTCACCCCATCACGACCACGCTGTTCCATACACCACGTTTCGTCAACTCCGTCCATTACACCCCGCCCCATATACCACGTCTCGTGCACCCGACCTGTCCCCCGTGTCCTGTACACCCCGACCCGTTCACTCCGACTCGTCCACCCCATCCCGACCACACCATCCCGTCCACTTTATCCCGACCCCCCTATCCCCTCCATCCCATCCCCTCCACCCCATCGCCTCCCCCCGTCCCCTCCACCCCATCCCATCTACACGTTCCGTCGGCCCCGTGCCGCTCTGCCCTCTCCTCCCCATCCTCCTCACTCTCACTCATTCCGATGTGCATCGCCTCGTCCCGCCCTGCGCCGCCAGCCCGCGCCCCTCGCGTGCGTCTCCTGCCCGGCCGCCCGCTCGCCCGCCCGCACTTTGAAGTCCGCAGCGACATCAAAGTGGGTCCCCGCGCTGTCGCAGCCGTCGCTGCCGGACAGCCCCGTCCGGGCGCCGCCGCTGCTGGCCTTCCGGAGGGCGCGACAGGGGCGACGGACAGGGCAGGGTGGGCGCCCGCGTGGGGCGGAGAGCAGGGCGCAAGCGCGACAAGGAAGCGGAGGCGGGCGGGTAAGATAACGAAAGGCGGGCGAGGCGGGCGTCGGAGGACAGGCGTGTCACAGAACTGGCTGCCTGTTAGACGGGCTGTGGAGCGGTCAAACGGGCGAGCGGATAGTCAAATGGGCGGTGGGCGGTGTGGGTGGGGGTGGGAAGGGAGGGGCGGGCCGCGAAGGGACGAGCTGACAAAGCGCGAGAACAGCGAGACTTCGGCCCTGCGGTGGCAAAGGCTGCGTTCGCTGCCCCTGTGCGCGAGGGAGCCCTTTTGTTAGCGACGGATTACTCGCTCCGCGACGCGTTGCTACAACGCGCGGGGCTGCTTACTTTGCCCCTCGGTAAGCAGACTGGCACTCGATAGTTGCCTCCAAAGGATTGTTTGCTGAATGTTCTTATAAAGAATGGAATTCAACTCCCCTACAAAAACTCGACAAAATTATTACTTCATATCTGGTTTGTGCAGAATGGGGATAATTAAAACGACCTGAACAAGTACATACACTCATGCACTATTGTATTTTCTGTCCGAATTTCTAAAAATTTGAAATATTTTAGCTTCTTAAGTATTAGTCTGTCATTTTGTGGCACAAGGAGTTCTCTCGGTGCATCATGTTTAAGAAAAAACTATTCTAACAGATATTCTGAAATTCAACAAATTTGACTTCTTCGAACAATGTGAAATGCCCTACTCTATAACTCACTTATACTCCTTAAAGATTCACGGATTTTCTGACGGAATACGAGCAATACATTTTCCTGATGATCGCCTCTAGGAAGGCTTATGGGTAGCATTCCAGTTTACTCTCATACGGTCCCGGGTTCTGCTCCCAGTCGTAACAAAAATATTTAAACTTTTCCTTTAAACTCGTCCACGTTTTTGTAGCTGTGAGAGATGGTAAAACTCAGACAGGCTAGTTACGTTGAAGGTAATATATCATGTTCACCACATATCGCTCTTACCCCGAAACATAGGAATTTAGGCCAAGGTATGAAGGACGAAGCTGACTAACAAAGTCGGAATATCGACTCCAAATGCCAAACACTTATATACATGCATGCTACAAAGTCATTGGTCATCAAATATGGCAGCTCACAGGGCGACAGTTCGAATCCAGTATGTTTTTGCCTTGCAACAAGGTAACTGTTAATTGTTAGACAAGAAATGGTCAGGATTCGAATTAAAGGGCTCTGAAAAATATAAAGTGATACATCTTGCATACATGGATGGCACACGAAGATACTGGACTAATGACAATATTGCAAAATGTGTGGCAAAGGACCTGAAACAATTCAGCATGTTTAAAAGCTGAAGTGAATTGACATCCACTGGATACCACTAGACATAACATGGGGCGTATAATCTTCGCAGAACTCTTCAACAAGTAGATTCCTCCATAATACATCTTATTACTAGCACAACTCGCCAACAGTCCTGTAAAATGACACGTACAAACTATAATGGGACCGAATCACCCTGACAGATGTATTCGTTCATCACAGAGATCCTAATATCACCATCTGCGACAAGATATTCAATAAGATCCACATTGTTCACTGTGGTAGACACAATCAAACTCATTACCAATTCCGAAAATACAGATAATGTTATCAATATCGTAAAGGTGGAATGGGCTGTGGGTGGCGAAAACAATACTTGTGGTGTTTGTCAGCTACTGCTGCCGTGCCAAGGTCACCGTGAAGCCACTTGAGGAACTGGACATTAATAACTCTGCAATTATTAACATCCAGAAGATAGTCAAAAGTAACACGTGCTCTATGATCTGAATGTTAATGGGTGTAGATATTTAGTAAAATTTTGAATGCAAAAATTTGTACTTTGTGTTAGGAGAAATGATGCAGGCTTTTAATGTAGTTATGTATTTACCTATTTTGTGAATTATTTCTACGTAATGACTTACAAATTTTATATTGATAAGTAAAATGTGATCACACTTTTATTTTTATATGTGTGATTACTATAAAACCAAATAACTGTGTATAAAGAAATTAATATTGTTATTATTATTATTATTATTAACCATCAAGAGTTAGGTTACAAGCCTGTTCCGATATTTGACAATTCGCCTGATACTCGCAATGACAGCATCCTCTTGTATTGTACTGCTACTGAATTACACGGCACAGAACCGTCACCACAATGCCATCAACGCACGACTTTCACCCGGAATTACCTATTCAAATTTAGCTTATATACTCCTTTTAGGCTTGATATCCCATTGTATGTCATAAACATTCAACATAGAACGGTTTTCACGTTTCATCGGATGACCTGTAAATTTAAGGACTTTCAATAAGTTGAAAAAAAATTAGAACACATTTATTTGGCATATGTTCATATGTAGCCTAGTGTACCCGCGAGTAATGAGGTAAGTCACAAGCTTTCTACTTCATTACCAGGAGAAATGCAGTGATGAGCATTATGGAGAGAATTTGCGGGACCCATGCATATTCATCGGCGCAAAGTTGGCCATGAGGGTCGGAGAGGATTTGGCGCGAGCCTGGGGCCAGCAGGCGGACCGCGAGCGTCTACACCGAACCAACCTCTCCGGCAGACGGACGGACAAAGCGAAAGAGACTTGGCGCCCGCCGGCTTTGGAAACGCGGGGCGTAGTGCGCGCAACGGAACAGTTGACCGCGTGGACTCTCTCCCTGTTGGGGCTCGTTTAAGCTCTGTGTAATACATTGTAATCTGTTTGAAACTCTACGGTTTTAGATTTCTGCGGGTGAAAGAGAGTTAACTGTTGATTGCAAAGCGCTGATTTCTTTGCACGAATAGATTTCAAATGTTGTATTCCTTACGTCAGTTTATAAATATATGATTTTTTTGTATTCTGCAGATCACACACGTGTATGGGAGGTATTCTTAGAAAGAATATTCACCATCTTCAGTTGTTGCAAAGCCTTAGGGAGGTAGGCTACAAATTCCGTCCCCAGTGTATTTTTATTGATACATTTCGTTTAATTTGGTGCACGTCCATGATACACGTAGCACTACTAATCAACTAATTTCAACGAATATTTATGTCGTAGTTTGATTAGTTTGGCAGTAAAACGAGCGAGATAACTGCACGCGTGGGACTCAGATCTAAAAGTCGTTCTCTCTTTGCTTCAGATTTTGAGGCACTTTGGTTAATGTTAGAAATGTACGTTTCTATTATATGTAAAATATACTCTAATATCTAGAAGTACAATAGAAATCAATTTTTGCCGGGTAATACCTCCATAAATATTCTGTTTACTCTTAGCAGTATTTCTGAAGAGAATGGTTATGAAACAAAAACTACATTCAAGTGTAGTGGTATAGTGTAACAACATTTGCTTGTATGCGTGAGGTGACGACCCATAGTGATGCAGTGGCCACCGAATATGAAGAATGAGGATCGGAGGCTCCTCATTTGTTTGAAATTTGAATAAAGTGGAGTTAACGGCGTCTAGAGGTGAATATTAGAACAAAAGTAATTAATTTCTTTCCCCTTATTTTATATTCGAAAAACAGTATGAAAACATCACTATTGATCATTCCTGACCTGTATTTGATATCGACCAAAATGTAGCAATTTTTAAGTTGCCACAAAATAGAGCTTTTTTAAAAATTAATGAATTTAATTAAAATAAATTAAAAATTGGTAACTTTTAGGCAAGGTATTTATTTAGAAAGGGGTATTGCCTATTTAGTTTCATTTAACGGATTGAGAACTGCCGATGAAGAATTTTGGGAAAAACAACTACGAAAACGCTCTTACCTCTGGGCACTAATGGTGCTGTAACACGAATACATTATGTCTAAAATTAGTTGCGTTAAATATTGGAAAGTTTCCCGCCCCGGGATCAATCTCTATGATCGGCAATTTGTTTTCTTACTTTACTTACGCAAATCCAGACGTACGCCAGAGGATCATCCTATACTAAATTCCATGAACCACGTGTAATTTTCCCTTCCGTTCCTTTTCCATTCCTGTTTACCATCACCCAGACTGAGAGATTGCGTCAGAACGCTCCCAACTCGCTTCATAGGGGCAAATGCCTCTGAGGAGAAGGCCGGATACCACGGGGAGAATATGAGATCTGTAATCAAGCTCTAGAGAATTTATTTCATTAAGTTCATACTTTTTGGAACTTGTGGCAGATTCTTTTTCAACAAATTATTTTGCTGGACGAAGCGGGATATTAAAAAATCTAATAAAAATTATTAAGAAATACTCTTTTTAATTACAAATATGTTTATGTACCAGAGCCTACTAATAATAATTGATAATTTAAATATGTTTATGAAATATCCCTAGTTATAATGTATTTTGTTTATACGATAATTGTGTGATTAAAAAAATACACAGTTCCGTGACCTTCTCTCTTGAAGCATCAGCGTTTTGTCAAAAATCGAAGCCGTATGGCCTCCAGTCATATTATTGTTCACTTCCTCAAACTACAGATATTTATTCTTTCGTGACTCACTCCAGAAATATACCTCGAATCACCTCTGATCGTCTTATACTACTGCTCTCGAAAGTGCTAGTGGTTCTATCAACTCGTAACATAAATTTTCCAAAATACCGCGATCTATTACACGTATCCTAAATTTTATAGAAGAATTCGATCGCCAGAAAAAAGGTTAAGTTGCTTCAGGATGCTCAGTGTTGGTAGGGTGGCTAGCTTACTTCAGCATGCCAAGGTGAAGAGGGAAGGCTATCATGCTTCAACATGTCAAAAGATATGGAAGAGTTTCTGTATTTCGTGCCATATTTGCACTCTGTCATATAGCGCTCGTGCCTAATGAGCAGCAAAACATTTTTAAATACACATCTTTTAAATAGTTTACGTTCTTGTAAAACAATTCTTTAATTTATTTAAATACTTAAACAGTTAAATACTCCTTAAAGCCTTATTGTTTTGTAAATTACTTCATTTATAACCATGTATGAAGTTGCGGGGGGAGTCATTGGAATTGTGTTTTAAACAATTGATTATTTTGTAAACAAGAAAACAGACATATTTGTACAATTGTGCGGATTAATAATTACGATGAATGGAGAACTTATGATTCACAGTGCAAAGAATTTCGTGTCATGTTCTACTAAAGTACCTGTAAAATTCCTGGTCCCAGCCGGTTACATAAGGTGATAGTGTTTCAAAACGTCATAAAAGTAGACAAAAGTAGTTTTTATGGATTTTTATTTATTTTATTTTAGAATTTAAAGATTTCACTGTTTTATGTTATTAAACATTAAATTTCTTAAATAATGTGAAATACATCAGAGATTTCATTTGAATACAATGCATTTCATATTTAATGTGTAATTTGCGAATTAAGTTATTCGTATAATTTACTTATTAACCGCATTTGAAACATAGAATGCGAAATAAAATGGCATTATTAGTTTATGTATTTGTAAGTGTATTTGTCTTCACAAGCATTACATCGGATTCTCTATAGAGACGTTAATAGTAAACTGCGCTTAGAACGGTCAAACCTAAATCACCTTTATCGTGCTCACCAACAGTTTCATGATGTACGGCTCCCAATAGCGGCTGTAACGAATGTTAACCCAGTCAGTATTTCAGTAGCAAGTGGTGGGTATGAATGGAGGCACTTAATGTTAAGGGGAATGGTTGAGTAGTACTTCATCATTGTACTTCACAAGTGCATCCGATTGATATCAGCGTAGGCTTTGGAAAATGAAATCCAACGAGCACGTTTTCATTCTCCTGATGTGACATTCGATCAAGTTAACAATATGATCCAGCACTTACCAAAATCCTGAGTAATACTTAAATGTATTATTGAATTCGCCTATAAAAAGTGGCATTTCTAATTTTTCAGTTGTTTAAACAAAGTACATGATCTTTAATTTATTTTTTATAATCCTTGATTTTCTCATCGAATCATTTCACTTTATAAAAGAAATGTTTTTTAATTGATCTCAATTTTTAATTTTGTCTATGTATACTTGAAAAATTTACTCTTTTTTTATTCAGAAAATGTTTAGTTTTATTTAGGGGAAAACAATTCACAATATATTATATGTACAATATAATTACATATACATTAAATAAACAGATGTTTTATTAAAAAAGAATTTTATATAGCTAGTAAAATATATAAAATGTAATAGTCTAATTATTTTCCTGAGATACGGTTACAGACCAAAACTTAACCATTAAAAAAAGATCATACATTTTAGGAAACTAAAATAATTTATGATTTATTTCTAAGATGTCTGAATTATTCATTGCCGAAAATAAAGAAAATATCGTATCGGCATCAAATATTTCTAAGGTTATTATAATTATATCTATTTTTCTGCAATCACTAAAAACGTAAAGGCACATGAATCTATATATTCTCTTCGTTTTGGACATAATTGAGTAATTTTAAACTTTTCTTAAAAATAATCCCAATATTTACAAGATAATATTCTGAAGTCTTTCTCTGCAAAAGAACAATGTGTAAATCTCGTTCGTAAAAGAAACGTAAATTTTGTGCTACTTTAATATTTGACTCCTTTCATTTGCTCGGTACTCAGAGTCCCAATCACGGATCTCGAAAGTCTCCCAGTTGCCCTTTTCATGTAAGGCATTTAAAGCCCGTAAATTAAAATGTTTATACGTTTATACATTGAATTGAATTAATGCCTTATTTTACGTGGCGATATATCATCATCGTCTCTGTAAGGAATATAATGATTTAAACACACTTTCAATGTTAAATTCAAATTTAGATTTCGCTCCTTGGATATATTTATCTAAATCCTTGCTTCAAAATCCTGATCATTATTTTCACTGTTTTACGAGACATTGCGACATTTTCGAACCCCGCCTTCTATGACGAAAGTATTGAAGACATTTCTCAGAACATGCACACGAATATTATCTTGCAAATCTTTTCGAATCTTGTTCTGCATTTCTATCACACATTTACCCGAATACGAATATACCTATATCCAAACATTTGTCACCTGGTGAGGAATGAAAACCAAAATCAGTGTTTCGGACCCCTACACTGAGAGAAAGGAAAATGTCGGTGAAGTTTCGAGAAAAGTGAAATGATGAGGTGAAGTCTTCCCGTCGTGGTTGCAAGCGTCAGATGTCGCGCGTCCGCCCGCGCCGCTCGCGCGTCGCCCCTCGGCTTTAACGCGGCCCGGACGCGGGTATCGAACCGGGCCCCGCCGCCCGAACCGCCCGCGCCGCCCGTTGCTGCGGTCACGTGGTCGCGCGATCGCCCGGCCGGCCACTGGGGCCCAGCCCCGCCCATTCTGCACATGCCACCCCTCCCCTCCCCTCCCCTCCCCTCCCCCTCCCCCTCCTCTCCCTCTGCTCACATGACAGCCCCCCCCTTCCACCCTGTACATGCCATGCCCCCTTCCCACCATTTACATGGCCCGTCCTCCCTCACTACCCCCTCACTGATCTACCTCCGTCTCTCTCAATTTCACACCTCCATGCCCCTTCCCTCTCCACTTTGCCTCTCAGAATTCCTCCCCGTCCCATCCTTCACATGACCCGCTCCCTTACTGCCCCCTCTCTGTACCGCCTCCCTTTCTCCTTCCTCCGCTCTCACTGCCCATCCCGTTTGCCACAACGCTCCACCACGCCCCTTTCTGCCCGGTCGCCCGGCTCCTCCCCATGACTCCCTGCCGAGCCTCCCTCCCCTCTCGTTCCTTCCACCCCCATCCCCTTCCTGCTCCGCACTGCCAAGTACCTCCCCGCTCCGAAGTTCCTTCCCCTTCGCCACTCCTCGCACCTTCCGCCTCTCGCTCAGTGGAACCAGTTGCAGTGTCGGCCACTCCCAGAAAATACGTTATCTACTCGGTTCTGCGACAAAAAGCCACATGCGAAGGGTTCTTTTTAGTCCAAACAACGAGGATTCTTTTGCGTTACTTTTATACAATAGCAGTACATATTTCATTCATTTTGGCCAGGATACAAAATAATCCAATTAATCCGTTCAATTAATGTGCCCTGCATGTAATATTTATAATATTTAATTATAAAAATTGTCATGTTGTTTTATTACATTTTAATATATTTGCTTACACTAAAGAATTGTTCAAGGACACGCATGAAGAAAGGAAAATAAACTCAATTAAAATCTGTTAATAAGTGATTATCATTTTGTTTACTGCACGTTTAATATCTTGTTTATATGCACAGGTCAAAATAAATACTTTTCGAAGATTATTTGTCAGTTTTTGAAAACCGCACGTGTTCAGAACTAACGTTAGTTGCGATACAAAGATAAAATATAGTTGTTGATGAGTTTCATGGCTAATTTAATTCTTGCTTCCGAAACTGAATGGACTGAAAGAAATATTTTTTTAATAGATAATGGATGAAAAATTATCAATACAATTGGGTTCAAGAGAATTTTTTCCGTCCTATATAGTGAACAATTATTCCACAATGTAGTGAAAATTTCAGTCATTACTATTTGCTGCTACGGATGAAAGATTTTATAAGGTTAACCCTGAATTTAAGTCCTTTGGAAATTCCCTGAGCTGTGCCAGAATATTAATCACCCGTTCAAGATGATTCACCAATGCATGTTAAATATTAATAAAAGCAAAAGTAACCAATATAAGTTTTAAATAAATGAAGAAATAATTTTTGTATTCTAAAAGCTTCTAATCTAAAAAATTTATATAAAAAACATCATGCAAGATTACAAAAATCAACTCGTATTAATTCAGTAATAAAATTTTGATTTATACGTACCAATATATGTTAATACAACTATGTATTTATTATATATGTTTTCGACACGACATACAACTGTATGAAAATAAGTGATATGAAATGTTTGAGACGTTTTCATTTTCTCCCCATAATTTTTTTGCACCCCCTGCATTTGCTAATTGTATGTTTTTCTTATTACAGGTGAGTCTGACCTCCTATTTGTGTTTGCGGATTGTCTACTTCGGTAAGATCAAACAAATATTTTACATTTCGATATCGACATTAATGTTTCCATTTAATTATAATAACTTTTATTGAATGAAAAAATTTCTGTAAATTATTATATCTTTATTTCCATTGCCTACTGAATAGAGCAGGGTACAGAAAGCTCTTCTCAAACGTCTATTTGATTTGTGCCCAAGTACATATGGTATGCGAAATCGTCTGAAATGGATAGTCAACTGACAATTTTTGCTTCATCATAACAAAAAAAACCATGCAATATTTTATCGTATTATTTTCAGGATTATCAATTAACCTGTAAAATGGAAATAAACAAATCCAAATTAACGATTTCTCTAAATGATGAGCTATCTAATTGTATTGCTATTTATATTTATGTTAGAATTTATGAATTATGAAGTTATGAATTTGTAAGCTAGTATTAGTTTGCATTAGATTTTCAATAATGTTGTTATTAAATACGTCAAATTATTTGTTAAGAACGGTCTAAATTACAAATTCTTTTCCCTTTATTCTCTATATATCACATTATTCAATTATCAATTATCAATTATCACCGTGTTTTGTTAGAACTGGCCTGAAAGCCAATAGGCGCTTATGTCCCTGTGTGCCTAATTGTCTTACGAAACAGATTGGGGAGAAGTGTAATGTGAGATTTGTAATAACACATTGTTAATAATTTTTAAAAACAGCGAATATTAATGAAATTTGGAGAATTTTTCTTCATAAGTTGAGAATGAACCCTTCTGAAGCCCGATGGTAGAAAGGACGGTACTGATTCTTTCGAGAAAGCGTCGATCCGTGCGATGGGGTGGTGGCGGGGCGTGGGCGTGAGGGGGTGATGCGGACCGGGGAAGGGGCGATTCGGGGCGAGGCTGGCGGGGCGGGGTGGGGGTCTGCTCTTAGTTGATCGGTGTGCGCCGGCACGCTCTGGCGCGCGGTGGTGCCTGTGGCTGCAACTCCATTAGCAGGGACCACCGCTCGGTCTCTCGCTCTCTCTCTCTCCGATTCTTGTCGCCGTCACTAACCTAGTCTTGGACCAGCGACCCAACCGACTCCCCATTCCCCCACTCCGTTCTTTTGCTCCCGGCAACACCCTGTCCATTCCCACCACTCCCTACCGTTTCCTGCCTTGCCCTACCTTTTCCCACCACGCAGTACCCTTCCCTGCTGTGACCTGACCTACTGCCCACCTCATCCTCCCTGACTTCAGGCTCGCAACCCTTTTCAGCTCCAACTCCACCGTATTCGCCTCGCCTCGCCTCGCCTCACTTTCTCTAGTAACACCTTCGTCTCAGCCCATGTCCTCTCCCGGACACTGTCTGTTGTTCACCTCGGACGAGATCCCTGCATCATCCCTCTTGTAACTGTTTAGTTTGTCTTCGGATCCTTTCTCCCTTTCTCGGAGCCTCCCCGACAAATGTTCTTGTCTCCTCTCGCGTCTCCCTCTTTTTCTTTATTCTACTGCATAGTGGAGAGAAAATAGTGTAATGCTGCAAAGAAAAGTGGTGATATTTTGTGAAAAGACTCGTATTCTAAGGCCATAATACCAAAAATACGGATAAAACATGTTCCTATAAATTATTTCCTCTAATATTTATAGTGCACGTTTTCGGGATAATTGATACCCACAAATTATTTTACGGCAAAACGGCCATGTGTCTGTGCGCCTGACTGTGCGCCTGACTGTGCGCCTGACTGTGCGCCTGACTGTGCGCCTGACTGTGCGCCTGACTGTGCGCCTGACTGTGCGCCTGACTGTGCGCCTGACTGTGCGCCTGACTGTGCGCCTGACTGTGCGCCTGACTGTGCGCCTGACTGTGCGCCTGACTGTGCGCCTGACTGTGCGCCTGACTGTGCGCCTGACTGTGCGCCTGACTGTGCGCCTGACTGTGCGCCTGACTGTGCGCCTGACTGTGCGCCTGACTGTGCGCCTGACTGTGCGCCTGACTGTGCGCCTGACTGTGCGCCTGACTGTGCGCCTGACTGTGCGCCTGACTGTGCACCTGACTGTCAGTAAGTGGTCAACGCTATCGCCTAAACCGTTGATTTCTTCAAACTGACATTCCTCCATCGATAGCGGAAAATTCGAGATTGCAAATTTGAAACATTTGATTTTTGAGCGCTATTTTACGTAAATTTTAGCAATATTTTTAATTTTCTCTTCAAACTATACTCAAAATTTTTGGATTAAATTTATATCAGATAGAGAAAAGAGCACTTATAAAATGGGACCGGTTTCATTTTCAATTCGTTGAATTTTCTAAATTCAGAAAAATTGTTTTTGGCGTGGTTCAAATTTCAAACATTAAAGTTCACAATTTCATTTGGCGTCTTCCTACGACTAAAACATTGAAACTAGAGTTTCCTTGGCTAAACCTTTTCTTCAGCTGATCTTTAAATGAGGTCAAATATAATCTTTCGAAAATATTTTAGTTCTAGCGTAATTTTAATTTAGGTATACACAATTTTCAAAAAAATTCTTCCACAAGGGATCGAAATATTTGCTTCATTTTTTTCTCGAGTAGTAGAAAGTACGCTTATAACAATTACGCTGATGTCAACATTAACTATCGAAATTCCCGAAATTTGTAAAATTTAGTATTGCAATACTACAATTTCGGTGATAAGAGGTATTTTTTCTTTAACTCAATGAGTTCTAAAAATTAGATCTTTAAAAAAGGTCAGGTACAGATTTTTGAAAATGAATATTTCTTGTGAAATTTGTCCTTAAAGTGACAGTGTTTTGAAAAAATAATTGTTTCAAAATGGCTTTAATTTTTTAAAATTATTTTTCTCGAATGGAGGAAATGTTTCTTATAAAATATCGCGTATTTTATTTTCGATAAACTCTATTAATTTTCGGAAATTTCAGCCTTCGGTCTGATTCCCCTCTCACTCCTCTCTCCCTTTTCCCTTCTCTCCCTGTCTCTTACTACCCGATTCTATTTCCATGAATTGACCGTACCATTTTCACCCCCACCTCTTCCCAAGCAGCGCGGTGCTGCGGCGGCGAGCACGGTGGCGTAGCCGGTGAGGTTACGGGGGCGTCACTAGGTTACCTGCGTCGCCTGCAGGGCTGAGGGAGCCCAGAAAGGGCACAGACACCTTTGCAGGAGAGAAGGGGTCGCTGGGGCACAGCGAGGAAGAGCCGACCAAAGGGAGGAAACTAGATTTGCGTACCGGCAAATGCCATGAAGAGAGTCCGCGTAGACGCGCCACGCCTCCGTTGCATGCGGCTGGTGATGGGTACAATGGCGGTGATGGGCCGGGTGAGAAAGATTCTAGAATATGAAAGCTTAACTGAGCAACTGGTTATGGATTCTAATTCAAAATTATTCACACGTTATAACTGTTTTAGTGATTAACACTAAACAATGTGTTTCTATCGGATAATGTAATGCGGTGTAGTCTATTCGGGAGAGATTGCCCATTGTAGAACCTAAAATAATCTTATGAATGAAAATGGGACTATAGAGGCGGCTACTATTTGATGGCAGAAGAAAGAATGGTTGCTTTCACCACTTTCCGTTTTAAATTTTTCTTTCTTCAGAGTAAGCAAGCGGGAAAAAAATAACAAATTTTGAATCCTAATGATAGCCCATCTGCAGCTATAAATCTTAACACAAAAATTAGTTCTACATTTGTATTTATCCTGTCCATTTGTTCTCAATTATATCGGAAAATGTGGACCTTCCTGACGCCGTTTCAGTTTCTCGACCAACCAACGCGACAGTGATAATGTTAGCGGAAGTCCATGCGTTAGTTTCGGGAGGACGGCTGTAACGACGGCGAGTGCGTGGAGGACGCCGCCGCGATGACAGGACGACTGGGCGGGGGTGGGGGGAAGGCGAGGGTGGCGGGAGAAAGCGGGCGACAGCTGCCCGCCGCACGGCCGCGCGCGCCGACTGCCTGTGTCACAAGACGACGTCCGTCCACCGCGGACACGCCCACCCGTTCCCCCTCCCCGCCCCTCCTCGCCGCACGCCACTCCGCTCAGCGTCCTCGCGCGGACGACACGTCACGGCGCCTTCAGCGCCGCCAGGCTGAGGACGCCTCCCGCCGCTGCCTCCGACTCCCCCGCCGCGCCGAGTCCCCATCCACCCTCATCCACCCCATGCGCCCTCATCATCCCTTATCCACCTGTTAAGTTCCATTTACACTCAAGTATTAGTTTGTCTTAATAAAGAGCATTATTTATGTCATGCAAAAACATTTCGTTTCAATTGTTTTAGCGGCTCCTAGCGAGTTGTTTTACAATTATAACGTACAGGATTTTTTTCCTTTTTTGACAAGAAGTCTATCCCTATTCTAGTACGTTGATTAACGAAGTCACATAGAACTGTTTCTTGCAAAAAACAATGTTTAGGCAACAAAAATTACATGTGACTGCAAGAAAACAAAACTATTGGAATTATTGACGGAAATCTGAAATATCCTTCCAGCATATCCAAATTACAATTTTACGATTTTGGCATTAATAATTATAACCGCCGATTTTACGTTTCTACCCGCCATCTAGCAATAAAATGGTTCGTAGTGTCAAACTTTTCTTGATTTATTTTTAGTGATGGTTGGATTTACATGTAGTTTATATACACTGATAAAATAAATTGAAAGTTACTGAGAAAATAAATGAAATATCAGCTTTCCTAGTATATTCTGAGCTTAAAACTTCAGCTTGTACAGCCCAGCACCGCTATCAAATACGATGTTCAAAAATTAAGTCGCACTAGCAAGCTAGGAAAATCTACTAAAGGTAGGAAAATCTTCTAAGGACTATCTAATTTGTCACTATGCTTCACGCAAAATAATTCTGATATGTGTTTTTCAGTAACTTTGGGTTGTTTTGTTATCTCAAACGTTTCATGCGAAGCCATTGTAACTCATACATTGACCGAAAAACAATCAAGGCGTGTGTCGACATGAAGCGCCTTGTACGTGGCGTGGGCCCGAAGGAGGTCGTGAGTCGTCACGGGATGCCGCGGCGCGGGGCCTGGATGGGGTGGAGCGGGGTGGGGTAGTTTGGTGACGGGGAGGGGAGGGGCCTTGGCGGCTGCGGCCGCACCCGGACAGATTACCCGGCGACGAGGCCGGCTCCGGCCGCAGGGCGACCGCAAACACACGGCCTCGCCCGCGGCGCCGTGTTCAGAGGCGCAGGGGCGGGCGGATAGAGGCCGCTCCTGCCGCCGTGCCTTGCGAGTCCGGACTCTTTATTCTATTCGGTGAACTCTTGAACCATCAACTGCACTGTGATCAGTCGTCTTCTCTTCCATCTCCACCTCCTCCTTCCTATTATTTTTCTCTCTTCTCTTTTTTATTATTCTCTTTCTATTCATCCATCTCCTTACTCCTATTCTTTTTCTCCTTATTATTCTCTTCTCCTTCTCGTTAATATTATTATTATTATTTATTATTATTATTATTATTATTATTATTATTATTATTATTATTATTATTATTTTATTATTATTTTATTATTATTCTCTCTTCCTCCTCTCTCTTCATGTTTATCCCCCTTTTTTCTCATATCTCTATCTCCTCCTTTTTTCTTTTCTGTTCATTTCTCTCCTCCTTTTTCTCTTTTTTCCACACGTCCGTCTTCTCCTACTTACTCTCCTTCTTTTTCTTCTACTCCTTCACCTTCTATTTCTTCTTCTGTGGACAAAGTGGCTTCCTTGGATGTTGTAGTTTTCTGTATCCTTCATTGTAGCACTCTCCTCTTATTGTGATCAATATTTTATTACTATTTATTCGCACAATAAGTGATCAGCCCAGGTGTAGTTATGACTATAGACATAGGGACTGAAATCGTAAAAAAGAAAATCAAGGGACCCGTGGGAGAACTTTGCACTGCAATGCAATTTTGAGGAAATATCTTAATGTAGGAAGTAAACGTAAGAAAATCCTATAAACAATTTAAGTGCGACAGCCTCGTTCTGGCTGCAAATATATTGCTACAAATATATTGCAAGTTATTGTTTGCCTTTCGTATAAATTGAGTATCTCCTAAAAAAATACTTACTTTGACAGAATTATTACGTTGAGAAACTGTGATGAAAAGCATTAACAAAATGCATTTTTCTGGACAGACTAAACCGGATTCGAACGATGCCATAGATAAAAATAGAGTCTTGTTCGTAATTAACTCAAAACAATATACATTTAATTCGAATGAAGTCTGTATGTCGTCATTAACAACTCAATTTGTGAGGTGTGAATTAATATTTTACGATATCACCCCCTACCATGTAAATTTACACCATTATTTAGGTTGTGTCAAACACACTCAGAAAAACTAACACATAAATATGTGTTGAATAATCCCTGCTGTCACATGAGATTTGTAATGGGTTTTCATATTCGATCAATTGCTATTCACAAGAGTTTACATCACAACGTCATGAACGGAAATAATTCAACACATCTGTCAGGGACATTTTTGTCCTTTCAGGCATTTTCAATTTTTAATCTTCGTTCATAATTATGATTCACGAAAATAAGCGAACACTGTATCCTCAATTAAAAATTTATAACAAACACATTTAGATTGATATTACTTAATATTGAAGCTCAAACAGCGCAGAAATGTAAATGCAATTCAATTTCGTTTACATGTTTACAATTTTCAAAACTTATGAATAATGAAGGTAATATAAATTGTACAGTGGTTGATGAAGACACGATACCGACTGAGAAATAACATGATTTAATTCGAAAACTATTTCAGAACGTTTTTAAAAACTATTTTTAAGAACTATTGTTCAAACTCTCAATGCATTTGTAGTCTTGAATTTTGTTCATAAGACAATAATTAGAACTGATATTTAAGTCCTACCTCCTTGCAATTCTGAAACATGTGCCTTTCGTTCCAGATGTATATTTTTCGAAAAAAATCATTATCAACTATGTCTGGCTTTTCATTTCAAAATATCTTCGGTCTGGTACAGTTCTTCTAGGAAATTGTTTTAAAAAGGCAACCAAACGATTTCTTGCCTAGAATATATTGTTATTAGTATTTCTTAGTAATAAATGTAATATTCTTCATATTTCTTCATAATTGTAATAATTAATATAAATTCATGGTTTTTGACGAACAATTTTATTACAACAACCTAACGGTTTTCGTAATAACGGATAAGAGTGGCAAAATGGACAAATGTTTACTTACGAATACAGCTATCATTCAATGATGAACTGTAACACGAAAAGTCATAGAACTGAGAGCGCGCTGTCGAGCCTGGTCGTGGGTGGTTGGCAGAGAGCCAACGCATCTGCCTGGCAAACATTTGCGAGTGGAACAAACAACGAGCAGATGGCCGAGGTTTGCGAAGAAGTCTCTTTCCAGCATCGCAAACATCTCTCTTTCACCTGAGCGACGGCCCCTCACCCCCCCCCCTCGCGTGGGGGAAACGATCGGCAGGAAGTGAAGAGCTGCTTCTGATCCCGTCGGTCGAGAGCACTAGGGACTGGCGCTGGATAGCTCTTTTGGATACGTTCCGGTAGAAGTAGTGTTTTCTAGTTTAGAAAAGAAAGCTGTGTATTTTGTGACCAAAGCTGTGATGTTCTTTGGTGAAAGTGATCATGAAATCGTTATCAGTAATTCATATAAAGTGGAGCTGGCTATGAAGTCCGTCACGGCTTACGGCTAAAAAAGACGCAGAGGATATGTTTTTACGAAAACAAATAGAATAATTTCTAGTAGTTGGTTCTGATTTGTGTGTTCTGTGTTTTCGTTTAGAAAGGAATGTCAGCTTTCTACTCAATTCAATTTTATGATCTTTCGTGTATGAAAGGTAGCGAGCCATAGTTGCTTTATTGCATGTTCTTATTGACTGGTATTTAACACAAACCACAATACGATTGCAAGAATATCCTAGCATCATGAGTTTGTAGTTGGCGAAGTCAACATAATGTTTTAACTTTGAAGATTGTTTTTAAATGTGGAGATTAGTGAGTATATAAATAGAAGCAATGTTCACCTATGTCGTATATGGCCTTCTACAATTTTTTATATAGTAATAAGATATAGATAAGTCATAGTTATAAGAGATAGCATTAGCTTTTACATAAATATCGATAGTAGAATATATTACAATAATCCACTAGAATATAAGCGTCAGTTCCAGACAAAGACATACTTCAATTAAATTTTCAGACACCTATTTAACTCTTTGTGCTCCCAAAGAGTAGTGATTCAATTGTTCCACAATCAACAAACACCCATCATTTTATCAGTTTCGGAGAATTAGTACTGAACGGCATGAAGCAATATTTTGGGGATTTGCAACTTTTTGGTCCAGGCTAAGGCAAAGATATTATGGTATTCGTTTCTAACTTTTCTGTAGTTCTTCATTTTGAGCGATGCGAGTGTAGGGGATCAGCTAGTATCGTCTTTTATTACAACCTTCCTTCTATTTACTGTCTACTTACAATGATATTATTTAAGTATTTTTTGTACATTGTAATATATTTTCCACTGGTACTCGTTAAACAAATCCTTTTATATTCTGAAATTGCATTCTTAATCAACTACGTGCCTCATCTCCCGTGCAAGCAACAGCATGTCTAACGTCTACTTCTGTAGATCGCGATGAAGCAAAAAATCAAAGATTTAGAATTGCGAGCACAGTTCTGCATGAGTACCATTGGCATTCTTAGCCTCAAAATAAATATTCTTAAACATAAAAGTAAGTAAAAGTAAAAATGTGGGTAGTAACAAATAATTGAGTATTTTGCTTGTGAGGTAATTTATTGATAGTGGGCTACATATCAGTGATCAAAATTTATATAGATCTGAGCGCGTATTGTTTACTCGCAATTGTGAATCCCCGAAGTCACAATGACAGATGGTTGAGGGCTTATTTGAAATTTTATGAAGAGACTTAATTTCTCATTAGTCCTGCCGCGGGGGAAAGGGGTTATCTTACAATTGTTTCACTTCGTCTCAAGACCGCTTTGATAAGCCTATTCCCTCGTAGAACACAATATTACATTCCCGGATGTTTCATATATTTTGTACGTTAAGTATACATGCGCTCCCTATACGAATCCTCTTCGAAGTTTTCAAACATATTCTTACACGTCTCGAAAACTTTGCTTAGAGAAGCCTATTTCCTAGTAGAACATAACACTACATTCCCGTATGTCTCTTATATTTTGTTATTTAAGTACACACATACTCCCTATACAAATCCCCTTCGAAGTATTAAAATACATTTAGTTAACAGCGAGTCTTATCTCCCGTGCGAACGCCAGCAGCGCTGCCGTCAGCCGCTGACGACCGCAGCGAAGCAGCAATCGAAGAGCTATGGGCGCACGTACAATGCCCTGCCCTGCGCCGCCCCGGCGCCGCTCGGCGCTATCGTGAAATACGAGCGAAGATAAATGGGCGGGTTGATGCGGGCGTCAAAGGCAGCCGGGCGCCTGCCTCGCGGGATTCGCATCGTGTCCCCAAGACCAGCGGGGGACGGGCGGCGCTCGGGGACAGCGGCGGGACGCGGGCGGTCGCGGAGGGGGGAAACCGGTGTCGGTTGGAGGGGGGGGGGGGCACAAGAGCGTAACTGACGCCTCCGGTGGGAAAGGGGCAGCAGGATTGAGTGATCGAAATCTGGGGGGCGATAAGTAACAATGAAGACTCACATTATTGTGTTATTTATTGACAACTTTATTGTGATAAAGTGCTCTAAAATATTGTAATATTTTCAGGTAAATTTGTTTGGTTGTGAGAGTTGTTGAAACATTAGATTTAGATTAAGATTTATTAATAATTCTGCAATTAAGTTTGAGAATTTCGTGGCAGAATACACTAACTTATCATTACAGAGCATAACAACTTTACAAACTTTACAAATTAACGTGAACATTTTATCGTGCTATCTTTCATAGCACTCTACTTCACTTCACCGCACTGCGAATCACTGAGCATTTAATGTCTATCTTACACACACGTTTCCCACAGATTCACAACACCACTGCACTTCACCCCATGGAACTGCACATCATTAATAATAATAATAATAATAATAATAATAATAATAATAATAAAAATAATAATGCTTAATTACATACAAGACATAGTTACTTACAATGAATAATATTAAAGATATTTATAACACACATATCAAACATTCAGGAAACTAATTTATTTTTAAATTTGGGCAGGCTTTGAGGAAAGGGATCGAAGATTGTCACAGGCAAACCGGTCCAGTCTCTAATAGTTCGATTCGCGAATGAATATTTCCAAACGTCAGTTTTCTGAATTCTCAGTGAAGACTAGCGGAGACATCAGATAACTCATAAGAAAATAGGATTCATTCTTTTTCCATTCACATGCGTCTGAAGGGAAACACATGTTTGCAAAATGTTTAAAACATCGACATGCTGAACGTCGCTTGTACCATGGAATGGATGAATCCAAAAGAGACCAACTCCCAAAAGGGTAATAAAAGACCCCCAAAAGATCTCTCTCAAGATTACGTCGTTAGAAAGTTTACCCAGAGCCTTCAGCCTAATGTTATTCTCCTAGTAGGCGATTTTCAAGTGATTCACGATGGATTTCAAGAAATTTCGGCGCGTCGTGAGTTGTATTTGCGACCATCTAATTTAGTAGTCATTTTTAACGGATAATATTTATGAAGTGAAAGTGTAATTTCTCATTTTCACATAAAATACTTTTTCTGTTGATATCTCATTCAAGATTGTTTCTGTATGAAAATTGCAAAACACATCCATAATATCGAAATAATTCTGTTGTTCATAAAAACACATCGAAATAATTGAAGGGAACACTTCAGAATCATTGGATCGTTGAAGAGAGAGAGAGGTCTTGGAAAACGGCAAGCACACAAATGAGTGGGAGGAGGTAGCAACCCGATGAGTGTGCGTGCGAGCATGTGTGATGATTGGTGGGTGAGAGAATCAAGGATGTTTCTTCTTAACTGTAGTGCTTTTGCAGGCTATACTCGTACATTATGCCAGCAATTTTATGTTTCTTAGCGTTCAGATTGGTGGGGTGGACTTCAACTTTAGATCCCAGGGTGGGTTCAGAATTTCGGCGACAGAACAATATTCCAAGTGGATGAGTAAAGAGATGGTCTGTGAGGTGATGATGGTGAGACTATCGCGCAAGAGAGCAGGAAGTTGAGACGACCGACCGACGAGGGAGTAGATTGGTGGATGGTTGAGCATGATGTAGGAAGAGCAGGTGGGCAGACAAAGAGGTTCAGCATGTTGAGTGCGGGTGTGACGGGTAATTAAAAGTGAGTAGTTGCTTTTGTTTCGTCTTTATCACACATTGCCTTCATGGCGTATCAGCGCGGCAAATTTTCTTGCTACTTTGTTGTACTGTCCTCTGCCGAATAAAAATTTGTTAGTGATTCTGATCCACTTTTATTCGGATTCGCAATCTTCATGCTCCCCTAAGCAGTCACACTACAAGCAGCGCCACCGCCACCGCCTCCGCAATAGCCGTCGTGCGCCGTCACTGCCGATGCGCACATCCCAACGCCAATGCTCATATACCACCTAGATTCGATTCGATTCGATTCGATTCCAAGAGCTGTTGCCGCGGTGAGGCGCTCTGGACGCAACTCCCTCCACAGCCTCAGGCCATGTCCCGCCCGCAACCCCAGCATCTCCCTTGATTTCTTTTACGAACGGCTGCGGAATCTATTATACGGAATCTATTATACTTGGGCCGTTCAGAAATGTTTAGCACAACTATTATTTTGTGTGCACACGAACCATTTACTGAAGGAACGAATACACACTACATTTCGCCATGTCTATGCACTTTTTCAGTCGTTCTGTCAGCCACAGTATTCTGTTAGCAGGTGTGAAGGTATCGTTTTTCATTACAATTTCCAAAAATCACTGTCAATATGTTCTAAAATCATCAATCTGCGTTTTTTATAATTGAGTTAAGTAAAAATACTATTGAACCTTTGAGTATATTTTCTTGAAATTAGTAAAAACATTTTGAATTTTAAACGTCATTCATTTAAATGGTTCTTAACAATCCATGAAAAAGAAATCTGTGTAATTGTGACATTGTTTTATACCAATTTTTTCCATTCATTTATTGGTATAAGAATATTCAAGTCAACAAGACAATGAAATGATTTTGAATTTTCAAAACAAAATATAATTATTTATGTTGAGCCTTTCAGACTAACTGAATAATGTTAGGAATTTCAAAATTCACAATGGTAAAGTATATTTTTAACAAAATGAGAAAATATGTTGGTAAAAAGGTTTTAATTTGGTTTATATTATCGTATCAAGTTGTTCTATTTTCACCTTTAATTTTAGGCACATATTGAATTGTGGTCAAGCCACGAAACGTGTTTAATTTAGCTGGTGGTCGGATAGTACATAATTAATCAATACCAGAATAACTAATTTAATATTGAAATTAATTATTCCATATTGAGTTTGCTTTGTCTCTTAGACTTAGTAAAATATAATACTCAGTTTGTTCAGCAGGAACAGGCAACATTCGGCTCAACAAAATTGGTTCGACGTATGAATGTGTTTTTGTTATTTGTTGTTTCGTGCTCTTGGTACTTTCCTCTACATAAATTGCATGTTACACATTGCATCAAAACAGATGATTCATTCAACGATGTTCGTATAGCAAACATCGTGTTAGACTTGAATATAATATTGAATGAAAGTTGATTATACTTAATACGGGATGGATGAAGGAAATAGATCCATTGGCGATCAGCTCTATTAAAAAAAACCTATACCCCACACGAGTGCAATGCGTCTTAGAACTCGAACCAACACTTCTCAGAAATAAGTTAGTTAAAATAGTTTCTTCTAAGGTTGTCTGGAATTACGCTCCACAATTGGTAGTGTCTTGCGTGAGTGAACAAGACGACGTCAAAACCATCACCAGTACGTTCTTTAAGTATGAAGAAACCATTCATGAACACAAAGAATGAGTGATGCACAAACGCCGTATAATATAAGACGTCAGACGTCGGGAAAGAAAATATACTTAAAGATTATGGTAGAAAACCTTTCTGTTCTCTGCATACGACTTGATTAAAACTAGTGGGGCAACAGAATGGCACAGGCTATTTCGTATTACTTAGGTTACTGATTTCTTTGGCCTCGGCTAGCATGACGGTCTTACTCCTTCCTCTTGCCAGCTGCCATTTATCGCTGTCCAAAATATACTTTTTGAAGGTGTCTCAATATTTCGGTTTCCTAATGCTCTAATCGAAATATTACGTTAAGAATTTTAAAGAAAAGTAAAACCACGTTAAAAATGGTCATTTTAATTGAAAAATTTGGAGCTTCTTTAAGATAATGATGTGTAAGTAACTATAAACGCAAAATACGATGCTCTTTTTCACAGAAAACTATTTCTTTTCGAAATATCTTCATTTGAAGTCATTAAAATTTCCTCTCACAAATGCAGTATTGTGTACAAGTCGCTGAACATAACGTGCATATTAACGTCGTGAAATATATTTAAAAAAATAATATACTCTTTAAAACTGACGGACGACGGACGACGGACGGACAGACTGAAAGACTGACAGACGGACAGACGGACAGACGGACAGACGGACAGACGGACAGACGGACAGACGGACAGACGGACAGACGGACAGACGGACAGACGGACGGACACACCGACCACAAACGGCGGACGGACGGACCGAATTTTTGAAAAAAACACTTTCGATATCAGGGGACACCAAACCGTGTATTTGCGTTGAAAGCTCGAAATCGATTTTCCACAGCATAACAACTTTCTTCCTTATTACGTATATACGTAAGTATATGAAAAGAAATAAGAGTAATTTTTCGATTACCCTCTTTATCAACTTTGTTTGCTACCTCAATTGATGAATTTTAACTTTTGAAATAATTTTAATGTAATAACTTGACAATTAAGAATTATTCTGTGGAATATTGAAGTTTTGAAGACGTGAGATTTTTTATACATTAAGGGCAATAGTTTAAAAGATTGTGCATTTTTCTTGGATTCTAAGAAGTTTTTTTTAGCGATATCTGTACTTGGTTAATTTTTTATTTTTGTGAAAATTGAAAAAAAGGGTTATAATTAGTTATATTTCTTTTATTAAACGGGGAATGCGAAAACTTCGCATCGCTTGGGTTATTATGTTGTTCGAGCATTAAATCCTCAAAACCACACTCCTTGGCTTGAAGAATTTCTCGCTTGTGCTATTGTGCAGTGTGAGGTCACGATCAATTTCATTAGTTTACGAATTAATAAGCACAACGATAATCACAATGAAAAACGATCTGAACCTCTCGAGGGGAAAGTGCACTACACTTACGGAACTAATGACAGCAACATGCTTATTGTGTCTAATTCTTTGATACATTCAGTTATTTCATCAGAAACATTGTTTTGTGTAATTAAATAAATTGCATTAGTTATTTTTGTAAAAAAAAGTCTGGATAAATAACTAACCTTTCTTCTAAAGTTTATGAAATGTATTCTCATATGTTCTGAAACAAATCCTAAAACAAAAACAATTGTTTTCAAATGTATATTTCCCTTTGATTTGCAGCAGCACAGAAGTTAAAACAAATAACAGAATATTGGCAATTTATAGGCTGAAAATGGTAGGCTATCAGCTCATATATATGGATTGTTATAATTAGAATTGAATTTTATATGATAGAGTTATTAATAGTGAAATAAACTTGTTCATCGCGTGAGCACTCTCGTGTGGGACGACGCGAGTGAGTCCACATTTACATGAACACACCCGTGAACGTTCCCAATATTCCAGGCTTACAAGCGTTGTTACATTTTGCTGCTCACTTTCTGATGCATAAAATATACTTAGAGAGTCGACAGGGCGAATATAAATTAATATTGTTTCCTTTATTCTTTAAATTAATGAAATTGCTCTTCCCAAAACAAAAAGATAATTTGATGAGATTTTTTGAATGGAAAGACGTTAATCATGAAAACAATGTCTATACTTCACTACACTAATTTTGTTTTAAAAAACAAATTAATGATTCTGATATTCTAAAATTACATTTCTTAAAAAGGGAAATATGCAATAAGTTTTATAAAAATGGTTTTTCTAATGAAATAAATTACTATTAATTGAAGTCTACTTTATTTTATGAATGCAATTTATGAATTTTTTGATGATGACCCTCTAAAGTACCTCATTGATTTCATTCCATCACCTACAGGACATTTGTTGTTACTGGATTTCAACGAATAGACATTGGTGTCCAACACTGAGCAGCTACATGTATTTTACAGGGGAGTTGTATAAAAGCATCACAGTACCAACAAGATGAGTGAAAGTCACTTTTTTACGTAAGGTTTGTTTAAGTTATTGCACTAAACATGTTTTGAGTATCATTTCAGAGGTAATGTGGACCATGCTCCAAAGATATGTAAAGGCACTTAATACAGAGGAAATGAAACTACAATGAAGCATTGCTACGGCAAGCAGTAACAACTATGTCGTGCAGTAAACATCTATTACAGAGCGATGTTGGACTGAGTCTCCAATAGAACACAGAAAGCTCAGGCAAGTGAAATATCTTAAAACTAACGTGAAGCTGGTAAACTATTGAAACTTGTATCAGGAAAGAGTGTCCAATATGAAGACTTGACAAATGTAGAAGGAAGAGCAATTCAAGTTGCTGGTAGTGGGAATGACATGAAAATGGTTTGTCTCTGTAGATGAAGTTTCAGAGATCTTTTACGAAGGAGACCATATCCCTGTATTTTTCCATGAATATAAAAAGTATAGTTTTTTGTTTCCGGGTTAAATTATAAGGGGTGAATGAAGTCGCTGCTGTGATACGTTTGTTGAAGAAAACTGCGTAAAGAAATCTCGCCTTGTGTACCCTGATGTAGGAGTCATACAATATATTTTGTTGAAAAATATTGTTGATAATGTAAAAGTGATGAATTTGAGGAGAGAACGATATGTGGTCTCAAACATTAACTTTAACCATTAAAAAAATAGTAATGCATTCATATACTTTGATTATATTATTTTTTTCTTGTTACTGGTCGTTATAATACATCATAAATTACTAATTTAATACTAATTTAATAGTATTTTAATTGTGGATGTCATATTAGAGGTATTTTTCACGACATTGTAGTATCTTGCCATCAGATACAACTTTACGGTAACGGCAGACATATCACGTACCATGGGCGCTATTTATAGTAATCTATAAACGCTAAAATAAATAACAACCTGATTTTAAGTATCCTCGGAGAGGCGCAAATTCTGTGCACGGGCGCCCGAATACCTAGCTATGCCTCTGCTTTTTACTGTTTTAAGTGATCACAGCTTATAGTGAACCACTTTCCTCTGGAGCGAAGTAAAATGATTTCAATACGTAGTAGATATTCAATGTGCAGACGATTCACATTATACAAAGAAGAGAAGTATCATTTTTGAGAAGTAATGTTTTTTTAAACTATCCCTTGCTAAATAAAAATCTTAATGTCATCTGTGAGATCATACATACAATATCAGACATTTTTCCAGCTACCCTTTAATCGTTAAATACCTCCTTTTTAAAGAAATATCACATTTTGATCCACTTTGCCCTTTTATGATATTGTGTCACATTGCTTGTGTTTAGATTATCTACTTTTATTTACGATAGTTGCCTTGAAAAACGAGTTATTATTTTAATGAGACATTATTTAATATTCTCAAGTATACAAAATTTGGTCTACATTTTAGTGATAGTTAAATTGATCTTTATGCAGTAATGATGTCTTCGATCAATCGACTCTCTAAGGAAAAATAACAAGGAACAGTAAAATTGTCTCGACGTTACGAATGGAAAACGTAGTAGTCGACCGTTAGAAAATAGGCAATACAACGTTCTCAGTCAGAGACAATTGTGCAATAACTACAATTGCAGCAGATCCTCTAATTCTGGACGATTGTGCTGAACATTTACTGATTTTGAAATGAGATTGTTCTGCTTTTAACGTAATGAAAGCAAAGCACCTCCGTTTCAAACCGCCGTGGCGGGGCTTCAGTAAAGGAGCATGGCCTTTGGATTCCGCCAGCAATGCACGTTTGCAAGGGCAATGTACCGAGGTCGATCGCCCCGCCCCTCCCCTCCCCTCTGCTCCGTCCGTCCGTCGTCGGGGCCGCGTGCGACGCGCCCCGCGGGGCGGGCGTCGTGTCCCGGACGCGCGCGATTGCCCCCTCGGAGAATGATCGGCGGCGGGGCGGCGCGCGACGCTGCCCGCGCGCCCGATGGCCGGCACTTAGCGGCGATGGCCGCCTTCACGCCGATTGGGCCGCTGCGATGCCGCCGCCGCCCGCAGGCTCCGACGCCCACGGTCGCCCTCGGTCGCCCTCGGCCGTCCGCCCACGTGACATTCCAGGCACACACGTGCACAATCGGTCGTATAAAATAACCGCTCGCCCAGCCGCAGGCACATCCACGCTAGTACAATTGCAACCAACCACCTAGCCAATCATCCGGCCACCGTACCGTCAGAAGCATGTCTGCGGTACTACACGACCGTATACATATACATTCCCAACCACTTTCAAGCAGTATCGCCCACATGCAATATGATGCATTCACACAAGAGCTCACACGTCCTCCCTCACGACTGCCATATCCACGGTCAACCAGTTGTATTCACAAACAGAAGCAATCACAACTACCCATATTCGAATCAGCTATCTACACATCCTTTCACCCACCCATCTGCTCCCTCGCGCGTGGTAGCACACGCCCAGACATTCATCCAATCATTCGCAGCTTCTTTCGCCCCACCACATATCAACACAACCACTCATCACTTACCAACACAACATTTTATATATTCTATTGGCGAATCTCACATACATTTTCATCCCAACCATTTATTTTCCCACCTAACTGCACAATCACCTGATCAGTCACCAATCTCATCTACCACTCTCGCAACTTCCCGACCATCAATCATCCAACCTCCCACTCCTCAATTTTCCAATCATCTTATCAATAAACCAACCGAACACGCTTACTCTCTTGCATCTATTTACCTCCGCCAAAATGTAATTTTATTCACACACCCAACCACTCGGGTAAGCCTGCCAGTACGGTGCACGGCAGTCCTCTATCCTTGCTACCAGGCGATCACTCGCCCTCTCTGCCCACCCCAACCCGCGGATCAACCTCAAGCCATCCTGCACTCGCGTGTCCCGCCTTCCACACCGCTCTTCCGTCACGTCTGTCCATGGGAATCATTCAGACATCATCTATCCACTTCGTTTTGCTTTGATCAAAGCTATTTTGTCATCTGAATTTTCTCTATTTTATTTTTCATTTCTCTTTCCCTCATAACCTTTTTTCTTAAAAATTCTTCTTTCGTTCATCAGTCTTTTCTCTCTTATATTTTCCGTTCGAATTAGACATTCCATTCGTCGTCGCAATATTTTTTTACCCTCCACGTTTTTGTTTTGTATTATTTCGTTGTTGTTTTTCACCGCATACTACATCTCTTATTTGCTCAGTGAGATGACTGTATTCCTTCCTTCCAACTCGCTCTCGTTCTCTAGCTCCACCCGCGTCAGCATTGTTCTCCCGCTACGTCCTGTTCCTCCCCGCCCGCCCCGCCCTCCCCGCCCGCCCCGCCCTCCCCGCCCGCCCCGCCCTCCCCGGCCTATCGCCCGCCGCATGCCGTTCCGATCGGAGGCGACTCATTTCGCTTTAGCGCTGCCCCAATCGAGCGCGTAAACATTTGCTGGCCCGTTTCGTTTCCGTTCGCAATGAGTTTGGAGGAACGCTCGCCGGCCCGCCCGTCACCCACGTCCCCGCCGCGCCGTCTTCCTCGCTCCGGCCAGCCTCTCTTTTAGTCTCCAGCCCCGCCCTTCACGCCCTGTCCCGGCCCTGTCCCCCGCCCTGCCCCCGCCCTGTCCCAGCCCTATCCCCTGCCCTGCCCCCGCCCTGCCCCCGCCCTGGCCCCGCCCTGGCCCTGCCCTGCCCCCGAACTGCCCCCGCCCTGTCCCCCGCCCTGGCCCCCGCCCTGGCCCCGCCCTGCCCCCGCCCTGCCCCCGCCCTGTCCCGCCCCCGTCCCGTCCGGCTCCGCTCTGGTCCGACCCCGCATCCGGCCCGCTTCCACCTCACCCCCGCACCGTACCGTTCCCGCCCGATCTCCGCTCCGCTCCGGTCCGGCTCCGGGCTCGTCCGAACCCGCTTCCATCTTGCCCTCGCTCTGACACCGCTCCACTCCCGTTTGACTGCGGGCCGGCCTGAGCTCGCTTCAGCCCCGCTTCCCCGCTCTCTCCGCGGCCACGCTCTGACACCCTAAGGCCTTGGTCCATTCGCACCCGCCTCCGATCTCCCTGTCCCGTTCCGTCCCCATCCGTTTCTGGCCGTACCCGGCTCATCGCCCCATCCTGCCGTGTCCCCGCCCGTACCGACCTTGCTCCGACCGTCACCCCAAATCATTCCAACCCAACCCAACCCAACCCAACCCGTCTCACCCCGTCCCACCGGCTGAGGTGCGTCAGGGCATCAGCTGTTGTACCTGCAGTGCCTCTGACCGGAAGGTCTTAGTGTCCAAGTCCAGATAGTGGCTGGATTTTCGACAGGTAGATAGCTAAGCTATCAGGTATCTGAAGGGGAATTCTCGCAGCCGACTGCTCTGATCAGTAGTTTCCCATGGTTTCTCCGATCACTACCCTTATAAACGAAACACAGATCGCGCGCGTTCTTTCCTTCCTCTTTCTTGTCATGCTTACTCTTACTTACACACATATTTACACTCACTGCATTACCGCAGACCATTCGGTAGGTTGTGATGGTGCCCCGCTGGTAGGAGAAATCTAGATGATGAAAACTCCGTCACCCGACGTATAGGTCAACGCCGGAACTGAACATCCAGCGGGAAAACACTAACACCTCCTGTAATAAAATACATGACCTAAACTTAGGATGTTAATGACCGTAGCAGTTGACGTGCCCGGAAAAGACGAAATAATCACCCCCATCCCGTCCCGTCCTAGCCTCGTTCAAACAATGTACGTCTCCGTTACATCGTCGGCCCCGCGACCTGGCCCATCTCTATCCCCACGACCTCACTTCGTAACCCCTCCCCCCGCCCCCGCCCCGCCCCTGCCCCCGCCCGTGCCGTTGTCTTTGTCGCGCACGAGGAGCGCTCCCCGCCTCGGTTAAGCCGCGCGCGTTCCGAACGAGCGCTTTCGTTTAGTAATTGGAGTCTTTGACAGGGCGCGCTTGTGTGCAGACAAACCGGTTTGGTTGCCCGTTTGTGTTCTGGCAATTCGCCGTATCACAATGGGGATTATGTACAATGCTCGGGTCTATTTAGTCCAATGCGAGCACTGATTGTTATTCGTGAGCTATTGTATCTGCGATGTTACAATGTTTGAAGCGCTAGTAATTGTCATAAAATGCAGGTCTGAAATAGACGACTTTTTAGTTTTTGGGGTATTACTGTGGTGATTTGTTCTCAGATAAATTTGTAATAAATGTCCAAATGGACAGCTGTGAATTTTCTCGCTTTCCGTTGATAGAGAATAGAAATGCAAAGCATATGTCATTCGTTTGTGATTTTAATCGTTCCATTCTCGAATACTCTGAATGTTGTATTTAAAAATAAGGACTCCGAGTACATTACAGTTATAATTCCTCTCAACTGGACCTAAACGTTTCTTGCTGAGTGATCCAAACATTTATATTGTTTCATTATTCTCTAAAATATGATTTCTATTTATTTGTAGCAACAACACATATACATCACAATGTCCTTTGGTGGCACTGCGCATTAAACGAATTTCTTTTAGAATTAATATGAAAGTTTTCTGTGTTTGTGAGAGATTTGTGACATTTGTTTGGCAGATTACGTGCGTACATTCGTACGAATTTATACAATTCGTACTTTACAGACCGCATTTGTGTACGTCTGCATACAATGTAAATTGATTAGTGAAATACGACTTTGCTATTGTTTTTTTATTGTGAGTTATTACCAGCAATTTTTATACAAATGAGAGCATGATTTAAGAATAATTAAACTTATCGTGCGCCCGTTTATTAGTTCCAGTTATTTTTAATTGAACATCCAATTGAGCTCAAAGCTGCTATTATTATTATTATTATTATTATTATTATTATTATTATTATTATTATTAATATTATTACTATCAACATCATCACAGCTTTTTGGTACATAGTTTAGGAGTCACACAGATATTTCCTTCAATGCATGATTTCAGTAGCGCAATATATGTAACAAACATACATTATTTTAAGAAGTAATTAGAATGTAAACAATTCTACAAATATAAATTTAAACTCTTAAATTTATTTATAAATTGAACAGTAAATATTTTAACTCATGAATTTATTTAGACACCCAAACATCTTCTGACTAAAGAACACATCTCAGGATCACAGCTTTCTATAGATTGATGTTAATATTCATTTCGATCCCCAGTTGTTGTTGTTGTTACTATTATTATTATTATTATTATTATTATTATTATTGAATACCAACTGTCATCATGTTGCCCAAAAAACGAAAATGTTTGGATTAGTGTGTCAGTGATATCTGCCGCCTCGCGTTTCAACGTGTTTGCCAGACAGCTGAAGCAAATAGAAAACGTCAAGCAACTTGCCACTTTCTTGCGCAAACGCGCCGCCCGGGAGATCATCCTCGCTCTGGCCGCCCGCAGCCGCTTGTCGGGCGGGGGAGGGAGCGGGAGGGGGCGCAGGCGTGGGAAAGAGCGCACCTTCGCTAGCGGACGCGCGATGACAGCGCCGCAGACGCCCCCCCACCCCCACCCGCCCTGCACCCCAAGGGGAAGTTTCCGCGAAGAAGACGTTTAAACAAAAGTTGCGCCTCCGCCGCCTCCGCCCGGCATCCTCTCGGCCACGCAAACTCAACCACCGCCCTCTTCAGCCTCCATCCCTTCTTTGCTCTGCGTCCATTCCTACTCAGCCCCCTCCACCTACCCCCTCTCTGCCAACAATCTCCTCCCACTCTGTCACCATCCCATCGCCCCCCCCCGTTTCTACCTTCTATCCCCTCTCTTGCCTTCCCCTGTCCCTTCCAACGCCCATTCTTCCTCCCTTTCCTCGCCCCCCCATCCCCGCACCTCCTTCCTCCTTTTCTCCCGCCCCTTCAACGCTCCTAATCCACTGCTGCCCCCATCCTATCTTTTCCCTCCACCGCATCTTCCTCTCCCCCCCATCTCCCGCTCTTTCCCCTATCCCCACCCGCTCCCAATCCCGCTTCCAATCCTATCCTACTCGCTCCTAATCCGCCCCTTACACCAACATATTCTCCCTCCGTCGACTTCCCGCAACACCGCGACCGGTCTGGTCTCTATGGCAAGCACTGGTCTTCTGGGAAATGCTTTCCTTCATCTCGTGTTACGGCGCCTTTCACTAAGCCTCCACTCTCCTGGTCTTTTCACACCGTCGGTGATGCCTTGCCGTCATCTCTATTTCCCGATACATACACGTGCGATTGTTTGTTCCCTTTCTTCTCTCTACATATTCTTTCTCCAAGCGCTATCAACCTTTTCGCCCTCTCGCACTCTCCACGCCCTTCGTTATCTCCACAGTAACTTCTCCACTCCTTCAACCTCACTCCCTCTGTCTGCCTCACTCTCTCTCCTTCCAGAGAGAGAGAGAAAGAGAGAGAGGGAAAGAGAGACAAAGAGAGAGCGAGAGAAAGAGAGAGAGAGATTTTGATGTAATTCCACTCAACCGTACAGCCGCCGGTTCGAGAGTTCCGAAACTGGTTCGCGTAGTAGTGGTGTGCATGACATTAGACACAACAAAGTAGAGGGTTTTATTTTCATTTCAGAAAGGTCCAGAGCTGATCATGAAGTAGAATGACTTTGGCTAACACAGAAACACACTCGGATAGAAATTTTAGCAAGCAATGCACGTATTCTAAAACTATGAATTTAGATGCATTAGGAGCTTAAAATTGCAATGGCTGTCCTACACCTACTACAATAAATCAAACAATATAATCACTTTCACTTGTAATGTGTGTTAAGAATCTCACCATTATTTTTAATATAATGGAAAATAATGATTTGAAAAAGTATTTTGTATTAAAATTAATAAAAAACATCATTAGATGAATTTCTTTTTTTCTAATTTTGTCTAGCCTTTCCGGCTTTGAATCACAAAGCGCCGAACGCGGAACCGGGAAACCGAAAGAAGTGGAAGAGAAGTTCCTTCTAGTGAACGAGCGCTATTGTCAACATCCCCTGCGCTACAGGGGGAAAGTGCTGGGCCGGCACGCGGCGACTTCGCGAGAGCGCCGCGGGGGGCGCTGGCGAAGGCGCTGTTGCCGCACCGAATGAAAAATTATTTCCTTCCCGACCACCTGCGGCCTCTCGCGGCCCTGCGGCGCGTCTGATGCGGCTTTCTGAGCGATCATGCGGCGGGGGGGGGGGGGGGGATGGGGTGGAATTTGCCCTCTCAGCCGCGAGCTTCTGGAATCGCTTCTGCTCTGCGCGACTCTTGACGAAGAAGGAATGAGAAAATCGGTTGGGAAAAGAGGCTTTTCAACCAGAATTCGTTAATGTAGTTTTGATTCCTTGTAGTGTATTATATATCTGTGTTGGGATGGTTAATGTGTGATGATTTAGAAATGTTTAGTTATTTATGTATTTATTATGTACCTGTTGGATAGTTTAATAGTGTTTTGATTTAGGTACGCCACGTTCCATGGTGGCTACATGTAAGAAGGACAACTACGTCTTATTGATTATCCGTACTGAGCAAAATCGGACATCACTAAAAATAAAAACGCCATACTTTTTAAGCGTAATTTGATCAAAAGTTATTATCTTTTCTTTTTTTTACTACATAGATGCTAAGTGAGTGCATCAGTAGTTTTTAATTCAAAAGATGTAAGTCAAGTTGATATATTGGATACTGAATTCATTTGATAAAAATACCGACCTTCAGTAGAATCGAATGAAAGAAACTTTCATGCATAAAAATTGATTTGCTGGTCGGAATGGGTTGAATAAACTCTTTATACCTTACTCATTTAGCTGAGGATAGACAAAAACGTACATGTTTATCGGTAAAGTAATTTTCCTGTCCTCTGAATCTTATCGTAAACTAGTTTTGAAATTTTGAAACGAGTTTTGAAATAGTGAGAGTCGTAAAAGATCATATTGTACGAGAACCATGGTTCTTTCAATGCTACAAGACATCTCTTTCGATTCGATATTAACTCAAAATCTAAAGAAAAAATGAATATCACGAAAGTTTTACTTCGTTCAAAATGCTGTTCTTACTAATCAAATTCAAGCAATTTTAGCTATCGGTATTCGTTTCACTGTCGCTTGATAACGCTGTTTATCTTTTGTTCTTTATTCATGGCAAACTATTACGTGATAAAGTTCATTGCAACACAATAACTTCAATATCCTTATCTCTCAGTGTAATGTATTTAATTGTGTGTCTGATTTGGTACGAAAATTTCCGTTTTCTAACTCTAAAAATGTTAAGCACAAAGTCCTTGATGAATCAATGATTTCAGCTACAGTAGTTACCAACATACATCATTTTTTCGGAGTAGTGAAAAATATAGATTTAGAATTATGTAATATTCCAATGAGTACATAATTGTTTTCGTTGGAAATTTAACCCTTCTTGAGTCACGTGAACGCATTTGCCGTTAATAATCGCGTCAATGAGGACACCTCCGGCATTAGGAATTTGACGTAATCTAGACATTTTAGCATTGCAAACTGGTTTATTTTAAATATTTTTACGTCCAAACTTAGATATAATAGTGGTTGAGGACTTACAATGGCTAGTCCAGCTGTCCTCGTGACTAAGGCATCTTTATATTTGTCTTTTATTTCATCTTAATTTAACAAATTACAACACAACTATCAGATTCTTTATAAATGCTACCGTAACAACCGTGCTTATTTATATAGTGTATCATTTGGTCCCACAATTCGTACACGCCACTGCAACAACCACATTTTCTTTACGTCACTACGACGTATTATTTCATACCTACAGCTGTTATATCACAATTCTTCCCGTCCGTTTCAGGCCAAACAACAAATTTTCATTCCACTGATTTTTAAGCAGTGTGTAAACTTTGATTAAGTGATATTGAATAGTACCATTTCATACAGTAACTATCAATTGGAATGGCAATTGTAGTGAAATTCTGAGATACTGCATCTTCAATGAATAATATTATGTACGTATGAATAGTGTTATGTATGTGTAATATTATATTATCTTTCGATAAACAAAAGCTCTGACTTCTCTAAACCACATTTACGTGACAATGAACTTATTACTTGGTGCATCCGCGCAAATGTTTTTATAAGCTTTATTATTTAACACTTTCACTTCCGTCAAAAAAGAAAAGGTAATTCTTAAGACAATATCTGGCTTGTTATTGAGTTTCTGTTTTAGATGGTATTTTCTGCATTCTCCTTAATGAATTATTGGAGATGTAGTACGTGAACGCATGTATACAGACGGGAACCACAAAGGATACGTCAGCGATGGCCAACATTTTAAATAAATATTTTGATAACCTGCAATTTTTTTTTAATTTCAAAGAATAATAATTTCAATAGCATATTATTTTCTCTTAAGCTAATTGTCATTAAAGAGATCAAGACAAATTTAGCGATACTACACTTATGAAAGTCTAACAAACAATTCCAAGCTGAATAGAAAAATTATATTCATACAGTTTCAAAAACATGATCCTCAATTTTTACTTTGCTCAGTAAAATAGAATGCAGCGCAAAATAAATTAACTTGAGAGAAAAAATGATATTACAAAATATATACGTTTCAACAAATGCATAACCATTTAATATTGCAAGTGTATTGAAAATAAATATTATTTAAATGCAAATCAACCCAATTCCATATCCTATTTCATGTACTCGTACCGCCAAAATGGACAATTGCTCTGCTCTTTACCACTTTCTCGGCGACTACACTTTCCACTCGTCCATATACCATACGAGGAAAAAAGTCCGCTGCAAACATATCAGGACTAGAATAAAACCAGCATTTTCAGCGAGAAAAAAGAAGGGAGTTAAGATGTAACGTTGTGATATGAGATATAGAAACGGTTATAAATTGGGCTACTGTCTCGCAAAATAAGTACCAGTTTTTATGTTTGAGAAAATTAAGAAGCATTTCGTTACAAATTCTTTAATTTAAGATTACTGTATCAGCTCAATCGTCAGAAAGTCACAGTTACGATGTCAACTTCCCGTCAATCGCTTCTTTTTAGGGGAAATTATAGTATTTTTCAAGAAAATAATAACAATTTAATATCATACATCTGTCTCACGGGCTCATAACTTACACAAATCCTATCAACTTCTCCAAACATTGAAAAGTTACCACTGCTAAAATTTTAAGCAAATCATCGATGCTATTGCTTAAAACCCACAGTCCGTAGAATCGAAATTTCCTACATCTATACTTACTAGGCTGTCCGGGTGACGCCGCGTCCATGGCGAAGGTGCCGACGTTTCGGTCGCCATTCTGCGACCTTCATCAGGGCGTATTGCCCTGACACCCGGACAGCCTAGTAAGTACTGACTCCGGCCGCGGAAGCCTACGCTCTCACTTCCTACATCTAGCCTACAGGGCCCCTCAAAAAGCGTTGTTTGTTTACTCGGGGACTTATAGCATGATATCTCGTTGCTAGACAGAAACAAATGACAACGATAACCCGCTAAGTTTGCAATTCAGAATAAACACTTCACGTGTCCGCTACACTTTGTATCGGGAAGTTTTGTAAGCATCGTAGTTAGTAAAATATGTATGTATTTGGCTTCTAAAATAGACCTTCATATCAGATACCTGGTTGCTTATGTAAAATGTGTTTTCGTGAAGTTTTCTATATAATCTTAAAGCAACCAGAACAACAAAAACATCATAAAAGGCCGGAGTCCATTAAGGATTTTAGAATCCTATGTTTATTAATAATATTCAAAACAAAGGAATTGTTTTTAAAGATGAGAGATAAGTACTCCGCCATACGAAAAAGTATTTCTGATGCAAATTGTTTTTTAGTAAGAAAATGGTATTTCGAAAAATACAGTATGATACACGATGGGCATCAGCAATAACGGACTTGGTTGGTTATAAACCTCTGCTAACATTTCGGTTCACAAACTTCAATCGTGACGGTTGTGTGCTCTATGTCGACCTAACGACGATAAAGACATTGTATGCGCCAGTCCCTCATATTTCGTCCGAACAGTTTCTATAAACCCCAAAAACTTTCCGCGAGCCGGCGTCCGCAGATTTTGAGAGCCTGAGTTTACTCCGTGCGCCTCTCCACGCACAGCAGCCTAGCCCGGTGCTGCCTGGACGCGATATGATTACGCGAACTTCCCATCTCGTTCTCGAACAGCCGGATTCGTTCGCTTCCGATGCGGAACGACCAGCCTGAGCCGCTCGGGGCTTCGCACAAAGCCACGAATTAACCCCGGGAATTGTATCGGTTTTCCGCGCTCAAAGAGTGGAGGTATTTTAATAAAACGCTGGTGCCGTTCGGGCGGTATGGGACTTGTAGATTCTTAGCTCCGGGGAGTAGGGTGTCGGGCGGTTGGGGGGGGGGCGGTGAGGAGACGGTGTGGCGGCCGCTCGTCCGTGCGAAGCGCAACTTCCTTCATTAAAACTTTTCATATCGCGGTGCCGTCTGTCTGCGCACGGGGCGGGCGGGCGGGCGTGCAGGGCCAGCCCGCGCCTGTTCCGGGGTCTTAACCAACCGCGCTGCCGCTCGCCGCCGATTTAGGTGCACCACGACCGCCGCGGTGGCGGTCTCCGGGACGGTGAACGTTGGCGGCGGTAATGGCGGCAATGCCAATGATGGCGGTGGCAATGGTGGTAGTGGTTATGGGGACGGTGGCAATTGTGTTGGTGGTGGCGGCATCAGAGTCGGTAGAGAAGTTGGGTTGGACGTGGCTGCAGTTAGATCTCCAGAAATTATTCCGGGCGCGTCCACTGCTAAGGTCATTAATCCCTTAAGTGTAGTGCATGTTTTCCTTCGTGATGTGGCAGTAATGTTCCTCCGCTGGATGGTGAGATCCTGCGTCAACCTACCTGCCGGCTATTCCCTAACCAGACTTCTCCCACCAGCGGAGTACCGCCCCAGTCGGGACAAGCTTTAAGCTCCCGACCGATTTCCCGGTATAAGTGTAGTAGTGTAGTGCATGTAATTTTGTAAGTAAGGGATGAGGATAGGACAAGGAAAGGGAAAGGAAAGATCGCATGCGGTCTATTTGGTAGGGTACTACTCCAGGGCATTTGCCTGGTATTGATCGGAAAAAACACAGAAAGCAACTGATCAGAGACGACTGAATTCGGCGTAGCTCTTCAGTCAGGGTCGAAAATCCCGCCACCAATCGAACCTAGGATCGCCCGGTCTCAAACACTGCAGTGACATGACTTGATGCCCTGAGACACTTCTCCCTAGCGACGCGCCTCGCAGCTCTCGTTGCGGTGACTGCTTCTAGAAGTGGCGAGACCCCGTACGCGCGCGCTGCACTGCCGGGCGTAGTAGGTTCCAAACCACACCACACATCAATAACACTAACATAACAATCAATGTAAATGCCAAATGTTGAGAATAAAAAAAAATAATAAAGAGACGTCCGATTGAGAGGACGTCATATACTAATGAATTAACAGCAGCACCCACGAAACCAGCGAGAGTTCAATGAACTTACACATGGTCGCACTGGAGCAGCGTTTGTCCGTGTGTGGTCGAAATGCGGCTTGCCGCGGAAGTTTTGTGCGGTCACCTATTTTGTAGAGATACTGCTCCACAAATTCTCTTCATGTAACTTGCTAAATCAAATGTGTACATGCGTATGGTTGATGTGGACTCGCTATCAAAATAATACTAGTTGGAATATTCCTCAAAATGGCAAAATAGTTTCATTACATACTCCTAATTACGTTTCTAACATAATATTTTTTCTTTCCGTTTTATAGACAAAGTATTGTAAAGCCATGACCCAAATAGGTGATTTTTCAATAATAAAAATTCTAATTGTGAGGCGTGTTGTGAATTTTTTTTGAAACTTAAAACTTTTGTGTGAAATTGAGCTGGAAATGGGTCATTTTCAGAAACGCTCAAACAACATTTTCTCAGAACGCTCCTAGGTATTTTGCACCAAGGCAATGTTTCATCAATGTATAATATTATTAAAATCATATTTTACTGTATTGTTAGGGGATGAAAAATTGAAAACATGGGTAATATCTATTTTACCCGCCGATAGTCAGCAGCTCGGTAGAGACAGAGGAGGATCAAAACTGACAAACGAGACAAGACAGAGATTAAAAAACAAAGTAGTACAGAAAAGTTTGTGTCAATTTGTATCACCACTAGTTAATAAAATATACAGGCAAAAATTCTACAAATAGAGAAGAATAACTCCATTCACGTGAAGTTTTGAGCAATTAACTAACCCTTTAATTAGCGTCATGTATATTTCCTAGGCCCTTCCGAAGAGTTCCGTATGGGCTGGCGCGGCCGCACAGCGTGGACCGCGTTGTGGTGGTTCAGTGCGTTGTGGTCAGGAGCGCGAGGCGCGCCCTGGCATTTGCATCGCGGGCGGCGCGCCCAGGGTTCGCACCGAGCGCAGGTCACCCTAGCCCTTTCCCCCTTGCGCCCTCTCGCCCGCGGCGTCTCATGCTGCACTATTGATGAGCAACCCGATGAGCGACGCGTCTCTGGGGGCGCCAGCACTCCCCCACGCCCGCCGCCGGCCAACGCTCTCCCCCGGCCAGCTCGCTCCTCTCTCTCACTCGCTGTTCTCTCCTCGCACTCTCGCTCTTCGTGCTCTTTGCATTCTCTGACTCTCTCTCTTCCCCTCCCTCCTCTCTCTCTCCTCGCTATCGCTTTCTTTCCAATCTCTCGCTCTCTCCGCTCTCTCCGTTCTCTCTCAATCTCCCTTATTTTCCGGTCTCTCGTTTTGTCTTCGCTCATTCATTTTCTCTCCGTTCTTTCATTTCTCTCTGCTCTCTGGTTTTCCCTCCGGTCTCTCGTTTTCTCTCCATTCTCTCATTTTCTTTTCGCTATCTCGTTTTCTCTCCGCTCTGTCATTTCTTTCCTCTCTCCCATCATCTCTCCGCTCTGTAGTTATTTTCGCGCTCCGTTTTCTGTCCAAGCTCTCGCTTTCTCTCTTCACAATCTCACATTCTATCCACACCAAACCTTTATTTCTGTTTTCTCGCTCCCCACACTTTTTCTCTCACTCTCAAAGATCTCTGTCTCTCTCTGTGACACTGTCTCTCTCTGCCTCTCTCTCTGTGACTCTGTCTCTCTGTTTCTCTCTCTCTGTCTCCCTCTCTCTCTGTGTCTCTATGTCTCTCTGTGTCTCTACCCGTTTTCACATTCTTTCTTCGTCTTTCGCTCATTAACTCGACCTTCTGAATACCACGATGAGGATATCACAGTATGTTTTAAGTAATCACGCGCACGGCCGTATTCCACATGCTTTCGCTCTCCGCGCGTTCTCGCTGTTCACGCTCTCGTCCATTCCTTAAGATATAGCTAATGAACGGTTTTTCTTTACACCATTTCTAACAATACATTAACTTGAGACATGACGAGACATTTTCGAAGCATAAATAAGGCCAACCATGTTCCCGCTCAAGTTTCATAGATGCGTTCGTAACTAGATCAAAGACTGATAAATATTTGCTATAGATCGTCTTATCGCATGTTAAGATTTGGGGATGGTGAGCGTTTTCCCTTGAACCCCCAACTCTCCTTTATTGATCACTAGCAATACGGTACTACTGTTCACTTGCACGCCAGTTCCTCATAAATAACATAATTTATACTTCATGCGTATTTTATGTTTCGATTTTTATTACATTATTTTCGTATGGAGTTGTGAAGACGAGTGTTCAATGACTTCTGGAGAGAGATAACTTTCTTTCAGTCAGAATACATTTGGTGTCAGAGTTTTGTGATAAAAAATTTAAAATACTTGCATGGAGCAATTTTAAACACTATAGTATTTTTTATTGTTTAACTTATTTTCATTTTTACACACACATTTTGGAAAATATAAATGCATATATACTGTTTTTTTATTACAACATTATCCATTCTCTAGTGATCAATACGATGTCCTGATGCAGCGAAAGAAAGAGGAAGAAGCAGCAGAAGAAACAGTGGACACAGCGTGTCACAGGAGTCGATCTCTAGCAACATCATTCTGCTAGATATCGTCCAATTGGTTGCTGTTGATAATGCGCCACCGCCAGAACGCAACTGTAGAGCTTCGTGGGAAAAACACGTCGATAGTGGAATCCCAGCCCATTGCACCGTTTTTTTGAAATATGTGTTATCTTTTTATAGAACACCCTATACACAGAAGGAAAACTTGTCGCCGGTCAGGGCTCCCGAGGGCGGGGGGCGGGGCGTTGCGCGTCTTGTAGCGCGAAGTTTATTTGGCGCCGTCGCCCCAGGGAGCGCGAGGGGGAGGGGAAGGTAGGGTAGGGGAGGGGAGGGGAGGGGAGGGGAGGGCCCGGCGACGCACCTGCGCCCGGGGACAAATGGCGATAAGATGACGAGCAGTGATCACTTCCGCGCGGCCTCCTCAGGGCCCCGGCGACGTTGACAAAACGGCGCCCGCGCCGGGAGCCCCTTCCCCCACGCCCCCACTCCTACCCACTTTTATGTTCTGGTCCTCGGTCACAACCAGTGGGGAAGCTACGAAATCCATCAGGAAAATTAATAAGATTTCTGGTGGACCCGGAGAACCTTCTCAGGCATATAATTTCGTGCCCCGCTTGTAACTAATAGGTCGAAAGAACCTCTTGACCATCAATGACCTCCACTCGTTTCCAAATTTTGAGAATTTTCTTCTTTCTTTCTTTCTTTCTAATATTTAATACAATAAATGATATACGCTTACCACATTGGATTGTAGATCTTCCTGAAGTGTCTTAGCTTAGGAATCATTTCTTCTAACTTCTAAAATAATTACATTTTTTATATAATTACAAATGTGTTGCGTATTGTCCACATATTAACTAACCATCTTGAGCAATTTGCTCCACAAATATCTCGAAAAGGCAAAATAATGCTGTCAGTTACATTAATATCTTTGCTTTAAATTGATAAATGCTGTATATTAATTTTAATGGCAGAAATAAGATCACTGACGGAATAAGCCGAGCACTTGGGTACTATTTCCCATTGTGCTTTTTTAAGAGCACAGCCAAATATTTTAATGCAAGCTAGCGAAAAACACTAGCTTACGTTACGATTCGTGTATGTCTACACATCTTCTTTAGAACCAAAATCGCAAGTTAAAGCAATGGCATTTATCTTGTTACTATAAATTGTCTCCTTGGGTCTATATAACTACTATAAAAGTGTTAAATGAAAAAATTGACCAAAATGTATTTGTTTAAAAAATGAAAGAATTTTATAAAGCACATTAATAGATCACAGAAACGTGTCCAGTTATTACAATGACTCAAAAAGGAATCTTTGTTTGATCCATTCACACAATAGGACGATTTGTTACAGCAGAAAATAATATCGTATAATGGAGATTTTTGGATGAGTTTCTGGATTTTAACAAATCCAAATATTGCACCAAGATTATAAGTTTTTTAAGATGATTTGCACCGATTTATTATCTATCTAGTTTTTTTAAAACAAGATTTGACTCCAAATTGACTTCTTTTCATCTTCTACAACTCTATTTTCTGTCTTTTCTGTAGTATTTATGAAACTAAACGATTATAATACCCGAAGAAGAATCTTGAAGATATTTTTGAGTAATTATAGTTAAGAAATAACCCTTGGTGGCTCGTTGGTTAGCGTGCTCGCTTTCCCCAGCGCAACTTTAGGTTCGATTCCCGGTCGGGGCAAACATTAATTGTGCGCTTTTCTTGCAATGTCCCAGTATCTGTTGCTGTTTGACGATGGGAAAGTTCACTTCTCAGGTTGAGAAGACCAGGATACAGCGTAGACATAGCTATGTACTAATCACACGTACCCCTTCACCCATGGCCGCAAGGCAGGGTCGCTTCTGGTAGGACTTAGGTTGTAAAGTGCTGTTGTGCGGAAGTTCATACATACATACATACATACATACATACATATACAGTTAAGTAATACTTCGTAATTTTAATTTTTTCACGTGCATTTTCTTATTGTTTCATAACTTGTTTTCGTCATTTCTGGACAGCATGCCTTTCATCTTTCACTTGACGTTCCTTCGTTTTCTTTTCACTTTCCTCGCGGCCTGCTATTTACAACGCCCGTTCCGTCGCCTCGTTTAGCAGCAAGTATCCTCCCCATCCTTCTGGGTCGCGTTTCCTCAACCTCTACTGTACAAAGCTGGGGCCTTGCAAAACTCTTCCCAGAGCGAGTTCGGGAGCGGGGAGCGCGTCGCGGGGCGGGGCGGGGATCACGGCGGTGGGTGGCGGGGAGGAGCGGAGCTGGGCGGGGCGGGTTGGGGCGGCTGAAGTCGTGGGTGCGTCGTGCGGCAGATTGATGAATTACTGCTCTCGGAAACACTGCCTCTCGCCTCCGGCTCGTCGTCGCACCTCGCGGCGCCCTTGCTCGCCTCACTTTGCCTCACTTCGCCTCACCTCACCTCACTTCGCCCGCCTCGTACCTCGCGGCGCAAACTTTCCGCCGCTGCCACGCTGAGCATTTTCCTTTACTTCGCTCGTCATAACAAAAGTGCTGCTTCCGTCCTTTTCTGCATTGTTCTTTCGTTGTGCCCTTGATTTTCCCGGTTTCACTGAATTGCCCTCTTGCTCTGAGGATTACGTGGTGAAGTGTCACCTTACTTTCGTTCTGTTATGTTGAGTCTCGTGCCGGAAAACGGAGAATTTTCGGCAGAAAAACTCTTATTGCCGGACCCCTGGTAGCGAAAAAGTGGATAAGTCCTATTGCTAATTAAGGAAAAATATTTTCCTAACACGTAGTGTAGCCACAATCCATGTTTTGTGGGTGAACCGAAAAATATAAGCAAACATTGTCAAGACAAGTGAATGAGGAGCGTGTGAAAGATTTTAGATAGAGAAAAAGACATGGACACTACTGTTGTGTGTGAGTGTGTGATATATTTTCTTGGAATCGTTTTCCGTTATATTCGTGTTTCTTTGAATCGTGTAAACCACGAACCCTATTTTCCTTTCAAAATTAGAACAGTTAAATCGATTAGGAGCCATCTTTCAGGTTTTCAACGTATACAAATTTGGCTCAGTCAATTTAATAATAAAATTAATTAAATATATTTTATAGTGAAATTAATTAAGTTGATCCGTCGCTTAATTTGCATTAAATTGTATTTTGAGGTTACGAAAGAAATGTATCTTACGTTCGTGAGAATGCATTTTAGGTGTCATCGTTGATTCCAGAAATACCTTCCGTTCTTGATATTATGCGCCTATTTCGCTTCCTGTGTCTTCCGTCCGAGTGAATATTGCATATCAGCGCCTGCCAGCGATGCAACGCTTCGCCCTCTGGCGCCCGCTCCTCCAACCTGCCTCTCAGACGCCATCCGCCCCGCGCCAACGCTTCCCCCCCCCCCTCTCCCTCACCTCCATCACATCCACCTCCGCCGCTCCAACCAGCCGCCGGTGTCTCCCGTCGTACCGCTGCTCCCACCACTTCACGCACTCACACTGCATCCGGTTGCTCTCCACACACACACTTTTCTTCCGACGCCTTCGTCATTCCTCGTCACCTTCGCTGCCCACCACAAAACTTACACTCCTCGCCATTCCCGCCACTCCCGCCAACGCAGATGCCGCTGCCGTCTCCACCGCCTCCTCCGCCTCCGCCGCCGCCTCCGCCGCCTCCGCCGCCTCCGCCGCCTCCTCCGCCGCCTCCGCCGCCTCCGCCGCCGCCTCCTCCGCCTCCGCCGCCTCCGCCGCCGCCTCCTCCGCCTCCGCCGCCTCCGCCGCCTCCGCCGCCTCCGCCGCCTCCGCCGCCTTCGCCACCACCGCCGCCTCCGCCGCCTCCGCCGCCTCCGCCGCCTTCGCCGCCTTCGCCGCTTCCGCCGCCACCTCCGCCACCTCCGCCACCTCCGCCACCTCCGCCACCTCCGCCACCTCCGCCACCTCCGCCACCTCCTCCGACGCCTCCTACGCCTCCAACGCGTGCGCCGCCTCCGCCGCCATCGTTATCTTCGTCGCACTGCACCCTTCGCCACCCCCACCTCCGCTACCTGCCGTCACCTTCGCCATCTCCGTCGCCACTGCACCCTCCGGCAACCTCCTACCGCCTCCGCCACCCACCGCCGCCCCCGCCATCTCCCACGGCCCGCGCGTCCAAGGCGATTGACAGGGCCGCGCTCTCTTATCGAAATTTAATCAAAGTTGTGCGGCTGCTGCTGCCCTGGCGCGCGCTGCGCCTGTCGGCGGTTTTGACGGCCGCGGCGCGCCTCTCGCGGGACCTGCCGCTCACGGCCCCGCCCCCTTTCCTCTCGGCGCAGCCCGCGTCTTCGCCCCGCGACCGCCGAGGAGAGCGCGGCGGACAGACCTGGCTTCCGGGTCAACGGTTACGACTCTGACCTTCGCCGCTCGCTCGCTCCGATTTCGGTCTCCGGGGCTGGGGGCTGGCTGAAACTTTCAGTCGGTCGATTGTTTGAACGACTCTTCCGGAGGTCGCGGCGGATGAGGCGACAAAACCGTGGCAATCCGTCGGCCGTGTCGACACCGCCGATGTGTGAACCACACGACGGGCGGACGAGTTGAGCCGTTTCACGGGTCGTCAATGAGCACATGATGCCCAATGCACACCTCAAGATTTTAGGTAGTTGCTTGTAAAAAGGCTGAATGAAGTTTTAACGTTAAAAAAATACACTTCTGCTAATGTACGTACAATTCACACTGCCTAAACTCCCTCTTCGAGAAAGTTCTGTTGTTAGTGGAACAGTAAGCAAATGAATAAAGTTACATCAAAACTTCCTAACCTGAATGATAACAAAAGAATCCTGTCACCCACTCTTAATTACATCATTATCAAAAAGTAATTAATTAGTCTCTGTTTTATGAGCAACACTAACTTTATCACAATATTAATGAATACTTATTTATTAATTTATTTACCTATCGTTTTGATGGAAAAGATATTTCGTAATAAAATATTTAAATGGTAAATAAACGGTACGGTAGGGCAGCGGCGGATAAAAACGTAATTTAAAATACGCATCAAATCAAGTAATTCAATGATTATTATACATTCTAACAGTGTCATAAGCTTAAAAATATCATATTGTACAGGAAACTAAATATTTCATCTTTAAAACCAGTACTCTATTTACCACCGACTACTTCATATCAAACATAAAATTACTCCATGAAGTATGACTTTAAACAAATCAATTCCTTGTCAAATTAAATATAATTGTCGTATTAAGTTTCCACCTACGCAGATTAAATATTTGTATATATCTTCCCTCTTTCGTTTATCCCAATGCTTCGTAATACCACGCGACTTTGACAAATCTCCTTCTCGAACCGAAGCCTACTAACAACCACCATCAAGAAAGGAGTGCAAACCAAAAATCGCGCATTAAAAACAAGCCTTCCAGGCAAAATGACGGAGAGAGTTGCACTCCTTATGAAAGCACACAAGGAGTCTTTTTTGCCGAACGTCTCAACAAAACACCGCCTACGCCTGATCGAAAGTTATTCCGTTACCCCCTGCCATCACCAGCACCACGCCTCCCTTGCTGTCCTCCCCGCACTCACGATCCCCGTCTCCAGCCCGCCCGCATTCGGCCTCCCCGCCTCCGACTTCCCGGTCTTCGGTCTCCCCGCATCTGCCACCCCGCCTCCGGCGCCCCCGGACACCCCGCCTTCAGCGTCCCCGCATCCGACCACTTCGCCTCCGGCCTCCGGCATCTTCTCATCCTGACTCCCCGTCTTCGGCTTCCCCGTCTTCGGCTTCCCCGTCTTCGGCTTCCCCGTCTTCGGCTTCCCCGTCTTCGGCTTCCCCGTCTTCGGCTTCCCCGTCTTCGGCTTCCCCGTCTTCGGCTTCCCCGTCTTCGGCTTCCCCGTCTTCGGCTTCCCCGTCTTCGGCTTCCCCGTCTTCGGCTTCCCCGTCTTCGGCTTCCCCGTCTTCGGCTTCCCCGTCTTCGGCTTCCCCGTCTTCGGCTTCCCCGTCTTCGGCTTCCCCGTCTTCGGCTTCCCCGTCTTCGGCTTCCCCGTCTTCGGCTTCCCCGTCTTTGGCTTCCCCGTCTTTGGCTTCCCCGCCTCCAGCCTCTCCGCCTCCGGCCTCCCCGCCTCCGGCCTCCCCGTCTCCGTTCTCCCCGCCTCCGACCTCCCCGCCTCCGACCTCCCCGCCTCCGGCCTCCGCCCAGACCGCGCCCGATCTTTCCCCTCCCCCATCGGCCCTTCCATCCCCGCCTCCATCGCCCACTTCGACGTCACGCGACGTCGCCTGAATAAACATGGCATGGGCGCTGCGGGCAGTGCGCGAGAGCGTCGGGCGTTTTATCGCGAGGCGAGGCTCCCCGTGGACGCATTAACCTCCGCCCTCTCTCTCCCTCCCTGCCTCCCATTCCCACTCCCTCGCCGCCTCTTTCGCTTCCCGGCCGCGCCGTCCCCTCCTTCACTCCCGCCCCCGCCTCCGTCCTAGCGCTCTCCCGGCGACAGATGCGGCGGCGGCGGCAGCAAACTAAAAGTTCTCCGAATTCGCCAAGTGCCACGGGCGCTCACGGAGTAAATAAAGGCTGCTGCCGCCGCCGCCTCCGCCGTCACCCGCACCGACGCTGCTTCATCCATCTCCTCCTTCCATCTCTGCTTTTGTGCCTTTCCTTCGCCGCAGCTTTTTCAGTTCGGAGATCGGTCTTCTCTGTCCTCCCAGTCGCAAATATTTCTGCAGTTTGGTTCGACCCCCCTTTCCATCCCTCGCTACCCACATTACCATTCCCGCCCTTACCGCGCTGTCATTCCCATCGTTTCCCATGCCCATCGCGTCCCCGCGCCGCTAAAATTCGAATTTCCCATCGGAACATCTCACGCACTACTTTTTCAAAATGGTCCCCTTGCAGCCGTGTTCCTTCACAATCGCTTTACCCACGCCACCCACTCTCACTCTTTTCTCCCCTTCCTTCGCCATCATATGCGATCTTCTTTCGCCCCTGAACCCTTCCGTTCCTTCTTTTGCCGCTTAGAACCTGCATGCCCTCCCGTCACGCGGCGTCGCCGCTCGCGTTATGAAGGACGCGCAGCAAGTGGCCTGCCCGCGGCCTCGGCCCCACCCCGCCCGGCCCCGCCCCGCTTCGCCTCGTCCGGCTCCGCCCCGCCTCGTCCGGGCCCACCCCGTCCCGTCCGGGCCCACCTCGCCCCGCCTCGCCTTGCCACGCTACCGCCCCCCTCCGCCCTACCTCCACCCGCCTCCGCCCCTCCTCTGCCTCGATTCCGCCCCGCCTCCACCCCCTCCACTCCCTCCACCACGACTCCGCCCCCTCCACGCCCGTCACGCCCAGCCTCCGCCCCCGCCCCTCCCCCGCGGCGATCACGGCGGAGGCGCAAAGTGGGACCTTGAGGGGCTCCCTTTTATATCAGGATCGCGGCCGCTTGTAAGAGCGTGTCCTCGGGGCGCGCTGACATTATGAAGAGAGTTGCGTTTTTGAGAGTGCGGCGTTGTTGCGCGCTGGCGTCTCGTGGAAAGGCCCAAAGAGTTGCTCTTAATGTGATTAAATATTGCATTTATTAGTTTTCAGTTTTTAAAAACTTTTGTCTAATTTAACATGTTTACTTGTGTTTTTAATTATCGTCTTCTCTTGGGTTACAAGGTCTCGACAACGAAGTGCGTCGAATCTACACCATGGTTTTGAGAATTCGTCTGTTTCATTAAATGTTCCTCTGTACCCATGATTTTTATACTGTGCCATCCATTTTAAGGCTCCCTAATATTTATAAATCGCCAAATATATTACATCTGAATTTGTAATCCCTAAAAATAAATATTGAAAACCTCTGCACAATAAACGATTTTCTCGTCTTTTAATTTAATATGAAGATCATTAGACTGGATCATTAAACATGTTAAAAATGAACCATATTTCATGAACTCTATCAGAAAAAATGGAGTTGGTTTAAAAAAACTGCTCAGAACAGTTTTTTCTCCAATTTTGTCTTCGGATACAGTAATAGAGGGTCAAGAACTTGGAGCTTATCCGATGTTGGTTTATTGAATGTTCATTGTCGGCGGAGCATATTCTTAGGATACACAGCAATTGAACTTGGACTTTAAGTTACACGGTAATTTTGTATTGTTTAACCTCAGCCAAATATATTTGTGCAAAGTGAAAATGAGAGGTTGGAAAACAAGTTTTTTCTTTGAGTTTTGATGTTGGTGTCAAGGGGTTGAATTTGTAATTATCTGTGAATCTGTAGCTTCGGAATATACGAATGAGCTTCAATAATTCTGGAAAAATGTATTTTCTATTGCTTGTAACGTTTTTGAATGTGTAGGAACAGTATGGGTAGTTGGGGCAGGCAGTAGTCTGAGATGATCGAATTATTGATTTGTTTATTAGTGAAGTACATTCTAATTTATTGGGAGATTTGAAATGTATTAGCGGTTATAATTTAGAAATTTTTTAGTAAGTTTTATTAGTTATTGCTTCAATATGGGATTACCATGTTAGTTGTTTTTTTTATCCAAGAGAACACCAAGGTATTTTACTGGAATATTGCTTTTTGTCCATAACACATTACAGTTAATGCGTTCTAATGGGAAAGAATTTTTATATCGACTTAACTTTTTCTTTTAGCTCGAGATTTGCCAGCGTTGATTTTCATTCTCCATTTTTGGGACAAAAGCTATATTTATATCATTATGTGATGTAAATTGAGCTGTTTCATCAGCATATAGTGTTGTTTGGGTATCGCTTAATGTTGGCATATCATACATGTATATAATAAACAATGCAGGATAAAGTACTGAACCCTGTCGTACACCTGCATCTATTGACTTCAGATTTATAAAACAAATCAAAAGTCAATAAATGTGGGAGTACCAGTACGTATTCAGTTGTTATTAAGTATTAAATACCAGTAAGTATCCATCAAATTTTTCAATTTAAAGGCGAGCGTGTTCTTGAAATAAAGGTACATTTACTTTAATAATAATAATAATAATAATAATATTAATAATAATAATAATAATAATAATAATAATAATAATAATAATAATAATAATTCCGATATCGCTAAGGCAGTGGTGCAGTGGCGGTTTCGGACAAAAGAATCGCGGGTTCGAGTTCCGCCTCGGGCATGGTTGTATTGTGTCTGTCTCTGAATGTTTGTGGGCGTCTATTGCAGCATTCATTATCACAATTTTCACCCCATCCCCCACGGCTAACTACCCTAGAGTGTAAAAAATGCAATCAGCGTTAAAATGCTGATCCCCCCTAATACAAAGTAAGATGCGCCGTTATTCAAGACTGAGCACCGGTGGGGTGCACGTATTGCGTGGCCCCATGATTGCCGCTTGTCGAAACTAATAATAATAATAATAATAATAATAATAATAATAATAATAATAACAATAATAATAATACAACTTCCATCGTTAGTGTTCTTTTATAGGTTAATAATATTTATTATTCTGAAAATTTAAAATAAAATAATATCAGTAATAATAGTGTATTGTGATAAAATTTGTAGGTCCAATTGCCGAGGCAAAAGTCAAAATCAACACGACAACGAACACCACCCTCCGCTCAAAGGCCACCACTACCCGACAAACTATCATCATGACCATCATAAACACGATCATCACGACCAAGAAAATAACACCACCACCACCACCACCAACAACAACAACAACAACAACACTACCGTTATCCTCACCACCATAAACATCGCAAGTATCACAATCATCCCCACAATTTCCACCGTCACCATCATCGTCACCACTGTTACCACCATCACCACATCCACGTCTATTTCCCACAACCAGCAACAAATCTTTCGTCTTAATTCGCCCCGCAACTTCACACCCACTCCGGACCCGTTCTCCTCCCACCCCTCGCCGCCCCCACCCCATCAGTCTCGTCCCATCACGACACGACACATCCCGTCCCTCCTGGTCCCGTCACGCTGCATTCCAATCATCCCCCACCCTATCCCTCCGCCCCACCCCCCACCCTACTGCTTTCCGCCTCCCCCTCCTCCCACCCGCGGCGGCAACTGACGCTCCAAGTTTGTGTTTCAAATTTTCGCTGCCGCCCTTCACCCTTTAATGGGTGTTTTCGTAAGCGCCGTCTGTGCGGGAGCGCTGTAAAATTAATCTGCACTCTGCCTCAAGAGGGAAATTTTACGTAAACAGCCCGGTTGCATATAAATGCGAACCTGTCTGCCCTTCGATTCCGCCGCTGCCATCTCCCCGTGGGGCTCAGGGCTATTCCCGGCAACATTCAGGCCGGTCAGCTCCGCGAGCGCGTTCGAAACCCAGCATTTACGTTGTTTAGGATCGTGGAGTTTAGAAGAAGTATTTGTACAAGCAGGTGAGAAGCTTTTTTATAAAAGTGGCCTGCGTATATGCAGAGGCGCACTCAGAATTGTTCTCGGGGTATAGTGTTCAGTTGACATGTTTCCTTAAAGTGACTTTTTTCTTTTCGTTAAATATAAAATGTACTTTAATTTTTTGACTTATAGTTATATAGTATATAAAGTTAGTTATATAGTATAGTCTATAAAATAAGTAAGGGCTATGTTTTTGTATATGAATCATTAGCTTCTGGGGAGGAGGCTGGCACCTCATTAGCTCCTCACCTCTTAGAGGCGCTATTGTGTCTAAGCTATTGTGATATTGAAAATATGGGAATGTGCCAACTTTCTCATATCACCTCTTCAATTGTCAAGCATTCGTTTCTTTGAGTTACATTGAATGAAAGAATTGTTCTAATTACAATTTATATAAATTTATGTAAATATTACCAAAACATTTGCCTGATTTAGCCTGATTCTTTCTTCTAACAGGCATAAACGACATACAAAATAAAATGTAAACGAGCATAAAGGCATAAGATGTGTACGGTAATGAAAGGAAAGAGAGTTTTCATGTTCATTCCTTTGAAAACGTTAATACAAATTTGTTTGCAAAGGATTCTTAAAATTTAAATGGTGTGTCGAGACATTATAAAATCCCGGTTTTGCTCTAAACGAAACCGTGTTGTACATTTTTTGATCACGCTTAAACCATTCTCAGCCCTAAAAGCAAACGGAAAAAGCTCTAAATATTAACCAAAAAACAAATAACGCATTGCCCGGGCAGAATAATCTTATTCTGCCTTCAGTCATCTTTAGTCTAAAATTCTGACATCAGTAACATTTCGTAAGATTTAAATTAGTTAAATCAGATTTCATTTCTCATCCTATATCTAATAGTAAAGAAAAAATATTTTCCAAATTTTTCTTGTTATCAAAAGTTTATTGATATAAAAGCGCGATTTATTACGAAAACTCGTTTCGGCTGCCCGATCCATTCCTCGCCCCAACGAATCCTCCTCGTGTAAACAAACCGCAGGGATCCGGGAGATCCGACTGTCGAAGGGAGGCAGAAGGCAGAGCTAGCGGAGGCGCCCCTAATCTGTCTTGTCTGTTGCGTCGGGGGGAATTAAGGAGGCCGTGCAAATGGGGAGCGCTGCCGCTGTCAGGGCGATGTGATCAGCCGAGGCCGCGCGGCGGGAGTCGCCCTTGGTATTCATGAGTTTCTGGAGTCGATTCCCCCCGCCCCCACCCCCGCCCCCTGCGGTTCCCGTCTGCCTGGTACATCTGTCACGATCAGATGGAATCAAAGCCCGACCCCATTCTTTTGCGGCGGCACAGGATGTCAGAGCAGGAAATTGTTCATTTTAATGCATGTATTCACAAAGGAATTTTTCATATAAGTCATCACTTTTTAAATCGTATGCGTGTCGTTCTGAATTTTATTTTATTTTATCTCGCGCTTCGAAATAAAGGTTTCTACTACAACTGTGTTTCGAGTTTTTTCTCTTGCCAAAAAATTATTTAATGATCCTATCGTGGTTTGTAAAAAAATGAAGACCAAAATACATACTATTACTATTTTATATTATTACCATTACTATTGTTTATGTAAGGAAGGGGTAAGGATAGGACAAGGAAGAAAAAGGAAAGACCGCGCGCGGTCCGCAGTCCGTTTGTAACTGTTCGACATTTGCCTTTTATTGATCCGAGAATCCACGAAAAACCACCGATCAGAGCAGTCAGTCGCTAAAATTCTTCACCAGGCACACTGAACTCGAACCGGCTTCCTCGCTAGTGTCGAAATTTCTGCTATCGTCGAGACACGAACCCTAGGATGTCCCAGTCAGAGGCACTACAGTAGCACTGTAGTGACACTGCAGAAGTGACGCTGTAGTGACAACTGAGTCACGTCTGTAGTGACGCTGTAGTGACACTAGTGACGCTGTAGTGACGCTGTAGTGACGCTGTAGTGACGCTGTAGTGACGCTGTAGTGACGCTGTAGTGACGCTGTAGTGACGCTGTAGTGACGCTGTAGTGACGCTGCAGTGACGCTGTAGTGACGCTGTAGTGACGCTGTAGTGACGCTGTAGTGGCGCTGTAGTGACGCTCTAGTAACGCTGTAGTGACGCTGTAGTGACGCTGTAGCGACGCTGTAGTGGAGCTGTAGTGACAACTGAGTCACGTCAGCCGGTCTATTACAGTGCAGTCGGCCTGCGCAAGTCGCCTTCACTGCGCAAGCGCTCTCCTCACTGTGCTTCGCCCTGCCTCGTCGGCGGAACACGCGGCCAACACGCGAGGCCTGTTTTGCGCCCGTTCTGCCCAGGGCCTTCCTCACTCACCCACGCCGCCTCCGTGCCGCCTGGGATCGTTACTATACACCTGACCCGTGCCTAGCCACCGTCTGCTAGGCTAGGTGCACCACACATAAGTCACTCTCGCATCCGCACCCCACTATCACTCCCACCCGCACCCCGCTCTCTGCCTTGCCTTTTGCCCCTCCCTAATCCACTCCACCCTAACCCGTATCTCCCTCACACCTCCACGGCCATAATTGTCCTAACCCCTCCCTTGCCCTCTACTTCCATAACTGTCCCAACCTCTCCCTCGCCCTCCACTACCATAACTTTCCCTACCCCTCCCTGCCATAACTTCCCCTACCCCTCCTTCGCCCTCCACTGCCATAACTGTCCCAACCCCTCCATCGCCATCCACTGCCATAACTGTCCCAATCCCTCCCTCGCCCTCACCCTCACCCGCAGCTCATCCTCACCCGCGCCGTACTTAACCGTTACCTACACCTTACAAATTTTATATTTTGCTTCCATGATTATTCGGTTTTCCGGTACATGTTATCGACAAATTCATACTGAAGAGAAGTATGTGATACACAAAAATTCTAAACAACAGGTTCACTTATCTTTAGACGTTACGCTATGGTCCTTTTTGCGTTTATTTTCTAGTTTAGTTTTCCTCATATCATGTAATAATAGTTTCTGCCTTGTATATTTTTCATCTCTGGCTATGCACTTCTTTCACCTGAACTCATTTCCGTATCGTATCCAACGCTTGGATTACGATTGAATCTCGATACAGTCCTATATAATCCTCCTTGAAACTCACAATAGAATGCCTGATCCTGCCGCTCTCTATTCTGTGGCGACATGAGAATTCCTATCGTACACAATTCAATTGAAAGTCCGCATCTTTTCTCCCACCTACATCCTTTGTTGCCTTTCAAACCACATCCTGAACTCTCTACGCGCGTAGCCAATGACTCTCCGTAGCGGGATAGTTCGTGCATTTGCAGGGTGTTTGACTTCGTAACGCTGTTAGGAGTTCACAGATAACGACCATAAGCTTCCGAAGCATTCAAGATACAACATTGTTGTTTCGCTTGCATTGTATGGTTATTGCTCCTGCATTCGACCAGAACATTCTCGCCGTTTCCACTCTTTTATTTTTATTTCTCGAGAGAATTCTCGTTTATTATGCCTCAAATGAGTGCTTGTTATTTGCTATTATCGAATATTTCTGGTTCTTCTTTTATTGTCACAAATGAAATTGGACTCTTTTTTTTTATTTTTAGATCTACTTTCAAGGAAATGGTAGTGTGTGCAAAGTAAATGATATCGAAATAAAAAAAACTCATACACCAATTAAGATTAGTGAATTAGGGTTCTTGTGCCTCTATTGTAACCGCAAAGAGTAATTACGACAGAGGAGTGTTTTTCGTTTATGATAAGGCTTAAACTCAAACCAAGGAATCACCCCATTTTCATGATATTACTATAGAGACCAAAACTCAATAGACCAGTTTCATTCGAGTTAGACTCTTTCGTTTTATCTCAACTTTTATTTTGAAGAATAAGTATGCATATTTATTTGACAGTTTTCCAGTAAACCAAGTCGATATTGTATTGACACTAAAAATGTAAAGATTCCTGACTTCGAAGCAACTGCTTAAACATTTTTGGGTCTGATTGATCGAATATTGAGTTTTCTGACGAAGACAATACGTAAAATAACATTTAGAGTGTTTCCGAATGAAACTGTTTTATTAGTTATTCATACAGAATACTTTCAGATATCACATGGTGTTTACAGTAATTACATTATTGATTATTTTACATAAAATGTGTGCCTAAAAGTAGCGATTTTCCTTGACTATGAGAATTGGGAAACTTTGAAGAACAATCAAGAATTTGATAAATTGGCTTGGATTTTTATTAAAAAATATAATTTTTGCAAAGTTTTACGATACCTCATATATTATATGGAGATAGAATGTCACTATTGTTCTTTTTTGGATACCTCCATTTATGAAAAAATGTAGATAGTTAATGTTTTAAATTTGTACTTACTAAGGGATTAACAATTCAAACATCGTTACATTTACATCATTCTGCTACTTCTCAATATTCCATTTCTTTTTTTTTAATATTTCCTCACGTGTCTCTTTACTGTCTGCATCATTTGTAACCATTGCGTAAGATCCTATCACAATGTTTACTATTCTATGTGTTCTATTTTTAATGCACTGATGTTCTTTTTTAAACTTCTATTGACTTTCATCTTTCACCATGTATCCTTTCTCAATTTTAATTTTTATTGCATTTATCCAACATTTATTCTCTAGCATTCAACCCATTATACTTTTTCTTGAATACTGTACACGTTATCTTTATTTTCTCCTCTCTTACCCCCTTTGGTCTTTCATAATGGTTACCTATCATTTACCATTTGACTCGATCGGTCGACATTGTCCGCCTTTGCGATCACTATTTCTTGTTTCCCTCTCCTGTTTTCTACACTTTTCACATTTGATATTTTATAATTTTTCCTTACTTTTTACTTTCAATGCCTTTTTTCTTTGTTCATTCAATTTTGACACCCATTTCTCCCGAATTATGATCTTTACGCTCACCATCTCTCGTGTTCGTCTTGGCTTGTCCACCTACCTTCATTTTATCTTTCTTTATCCCTTCATTTGCCCATCTTTTCCCTCTGCCTATCAACTATGGGCCTTCCCCAACATTTAATCGTCCCCATCTTCCCTTCCTTCTTTTTACAATATCCAGCTTAGAATTATTTCTATCATCTCTCACTCAACCCTTCAATGTTCGGCTTGCCCGTTTTACTACATTCTTCATTCGAGATTCATCATGCTTACCCTGCGTTCCTCCTTTCTCGAGTGTTTCACGGCTCATCTTGCAACATTAAGCATCAACCTCCCCTCACCACAAACTCTCCGCTATTCCCCTTCGTCCGTTTCATCTTCCTTTAGGGCGGCGGCGGTGGCGTCCACAGGAGGTCGCACGCCGGCCCGCCCGCCGAGGGGTCGTTGTGGATAACGACCAGGGGAGGGGTCTTCCGGGTTATTAAAGACGCAGCGCCCTCCGCGATTCTTTTTAATTTCTGCCCCGCGAGGCACTCGGGGTGGGTGGGTGGGTGGGTGGGGGAGAACGGGGGGAGTGCGTAAAAAAGAGCCGCTGCTTAAGGGCGGCGCCCCAGCCCTTCTCCTGTCCCCCTCCGGCAACTGCGGCTGCTGGGGAATCTGCGCCTCGCACGCGTTGTTCTTAGGTCACCCCTTGAGGGGGTACTCCCTCGTGGACAGTCTTCGTGCGCGAGTCTTTCTGTTCCTCCTGCCTCTTCTTCACCATCTCCTTCATCTACTTCTCCTTCTCCTCTTTTTCCTTCTTCCTCTTCTTCTTCTTCTTCTCCTCCTCCTCCTCCTCCTCCTCCTCCTTCTTCTTCTTCTTCTTCTTCTCCTCCTCCTCCTTCTTCTCCTCCTTCTTCTTCTTCTTCTTCTTCTTCTCGTCTTTCTCCTTCTCCTCCTCCTCCTCCTCCTTCTTCTTCTTCTTCTCCTTCTTAATCTTCTTGTTTTTCATAATATGCGTTTGCATCTTCTGTTTTAATTCTTTCTTCTCCCTCTCCCCCTTTATCTTCCTCTGCTTCCACCTCCTCCTCCTCCTCGTCTTGGTCTTTTTTTATTAACCTTCTTCTGCTTTGTCTTCTTATTTTACATTTTAATTATCCTTTTCTTCCATCACTCTTCTTCTTTTTATATATATTTTTTTCTTCATATAGTTTTACCTACTTATTCTTCTTCGTTTTCTTAATCCAATTCTGCTTCTCCATTCTCATCATTGCTTACTTTTTTCCCTCCTTGTATTTATCGCCTTTATTTTGTTTACTACGCATTTTTATTGCCTAAACCAGTTATTCCCTTATGGGGTGTAACATGAACTCGGCACACTAGCTTGAGCTCTTCTAGGATCCCGAGAAATAGAATACGAGCCCCTCCACGACTCTCCAGGAAGACAAAGACGGGGAACCGAAAACAATTGATGGACTGAAATTTGATGCCCAGGGTAGAATTCAAAATCGAACACTTGGACAGGCGCTGTGTCGGTACATCGCCTGCAAGGCAGGAATACATCTATCTTCTTCTTTTTCTTATTGCTTCATTCCACTAATTTTTATTATTATTTCTCTCCGTTTTGGTTTCATTTCTTGTCATACTTTGACAGTCTGAAAGCAGACAGATTATCTCTTCACTGATTTCTGCCGACATCCATTCTCTTCTACATGATAAATCATAGAATAAATTCCTCCCTGCCAAATATAGTCATCGAAAGGATAATTTTTTGGTTCAATGAATCCCATGTGCCTTGCCGGTACTCGGTATAATAAGTTTCGTGACCAATTCAATTTCGAACAACTTCACTAATCTGATGTACGTCTCAAACATTATGTACATCACCTCCTGTCTTATATTCATTAGTTTTGTGTCCTTGTTCCATAACGTTCCTCCTTTATTTCATACCATTGTTTTGTGCAATTTTCTTCTTAAAGATATATTGAAGATAACTTTGTACAAGTTTGTTTTTTAATTTTGTAATCTTAGAAATGAAGTAATTCCAGAAGCATTACGTAAAAAATACAGCAGCGTCAGTCAATTTTTTATCTCTTTTACTTTTATTTTGTCCTACTTGTGGTATATAAATTGAAATATGTATTCACAAAAACAGATTGCACTTAGTAATAGACAAAATATTTACTTTCTTCCTGCAAAAGCTTTTGATTGCCGCTCTCTTAAACTACGTCCTGATAATGATGCATTGTATAGATGATGTTTGAGGAGTAAATTTTAAAAAAACTCACACTGTCTTTTTTATACAATAAACCAACGATGTCTTTGATGCAAAAATGCCAATTGCTGTGGTATTCTCTTTCGTGCAAAGAGTATAACCGATGTATGAGAAATAATGAAAAAAAAAACGACGCATTGTATGAGATGTAATGAAATAGAAAAATGATGTATGAGAAATAATGAAATTTAAAAAAACGACGCATTCCACACATTTTGCGTTTTGTTTTTTAGAACCTAACCTCACATTTTCACGATCTGCGCCCTGGCTTCAGGGTCGCAGCGAGCCGCGAGTGCTTCAGAAGGCCGTGAGTGCCGGGACGACCGCTGCGCTATCTGCTTTGAGCCCTCCACTCGTTCCGCGCTGGAAACGCCCTCGGCGGGCGCTCAAGATGCCATCTGGCGGTTGTTGCGACAAGCCATGGCCGTGTAATTAGCGGTTTTTATTCGCGAGGATTACGAGAAACGGCTGCGTGCTCCCTTGAATGGTGTTTTGTCTGGTTAAGCTGACGACCATCAGGCGGTTCTTCTTGACTATGGTTCGTCTTGTTTCGACCCCGAGAATTCTACGTCATGGAAGTTGGTTCCCGTGCACTTCTTTAGGTTCTTTCTGGCTTACGAACGGGCTGGAAAGTATTAGTGCCTATAAAAAAGAGGATGGTAGGGTAATAGTCGTTTGATAAATCGTCAATTCTAACGCAATATCTCGGGAGTAGTTTGCCACTTTTATTTAATTTACAGGTCTATCGTTCCTACAGCGAATGAGGCAAAGTAGTTGGTTTCTGCTTCGAGATGGACGTAATTCGTTCTAACCGGTGTATTTCATTGCTTGGTTCAAAAGTATTCAATTTGACTTAATTCTATCTACTGTATCTTGGAAATGAATGACACTGTATTTCATTCTGGACGCAACGCCCCATCAAATTACAAGTATAAATTTAGTTCGACTTGAACTCCCAGGTGTAATAATTTAAGGAAAATAATTCATTCGGTTTATATTTAAATAAAACGTATCACTCACTTCATATAATTACGAAGAGTGCCTAAAACTTCCAATATCCAATATCTTAAAGCACACTTCAGCCTGGACACTCCAAACTAAAATATACAAATCGTATTTTAAAGTAAGTAAGCTTTTGTACTAAAGACATGTTTTTGAAGTCGAACAAAAAATTAAAATAATAAAAGTTAGTTTATGACAATGTATTTCATTCAGTCTCTCGAAACATTATTTACTTGTTATGTTATGAAGAGTCGTCACGAGATATGATGGAGTTTTGATTACTTGTTGGTCTTCAATTCATTTCATCGCATTAGCAAACTGTAACAATTTTTTGCTGAATTCCATTCCACAAATTCACATTGCACAACCACTTCGCGTGGCTGCTTCTCCACCCGCAGCGCCCTTTCGACTCCGCAGCCGGGCGAATCTCCGCGGGTCACGAAGTGTCCCTTTCTTGCTCGACTGATGAATAGCCGCGTGGACGTCTCCATAAGACTCGCCGGGGCGCAAGGGTGGCTTTGCAGCGCCGGAGCGGGGGGGGCGGCAGAGGAAGGAACGGCGGGCGGTGAATTGAGAGGCGAGCAGAGCGGGCGACGGGGGCGTGGAGGGCGGATGGTACGGTAGGTGGCGTGGGCGGCAGGGGGGAATGAATAGAGAGCGGAGAGGTCGGCGGATGGAGCTACGGGAAATGGATTGAAAGTGAGCAATGGGGTGTGACGGAGGTGGCGGGAGCGGAGGAGAGGAGTGGGCGGTAGAGTGGAAGGGACGATGGGTGGCGTAGGTGCCATGAAGGAGTGGGTGGCGAGGTCGGCGGATAGTGAGGGCGGTAAGGCCCGGGTGGGCGGAGGATGGAACAGTGGGTGGCCGGAGCTTCGTGGGGCGAGGGCGGCTGGGAGAAGCGAGCTCGGCGGATTCTGTCGGTGCAGCCGTGGCTGTAAGGTAGCGTGGGTGGAAGATAGATCATTGGGTGCCGTAGGCGCTGTGGGGAGAGTGAGAGGTGGGGCGGTGGGAGTGGCGACGTGGGGAGGTATCGCGGGCGGCGGGTGGCGTGGGCGCCGCCAATGGGGAGTGTGGGTGGCGGAGGCGGTAGGTAGCGCTGTGAGTGGGTGGCGTGGGCGCCGCGGGGTGGCGGGAGTGGCTTTGGCGACGACGTGCGAGCAAACGGAGCGCGCCGGCGGGCAGGCTAACGCGCCCCGGGCACGCGATGGCCCCCGCTGCCGCTTCCGGTGCCCGCCGCCGCCCCCATCCGCTTCCGCCCGGGGCCTCCGAAGACGGCACGAGACCGCGCCCCGCCCCCGCGCTTCCGTCCACTCGCGCGCTCCGACGCTGCGTGATCCCCGCTCGCCAGCTTCCTGCCACGTTGCTGCTTTGTGCTCCAGTGGCCCGGGAGAATAGCTGCGAGCGGGGCGCTTCGAAGCCCTTCCGGTGATTGCTTGAATCCGGAGGATGATTTCTGCGAACTTAAATTATTTCTAATCGTCTGGCAGTGCTGTGAATTTTTAAAAAATTATTAAACATACAACAGACAATTCAACTTCATATATATGGGTCTATTGTCCAGAACCCAATACTTGTATATTTTCGTAGTTCTATTTAGGTTGTACAATATGAGCTTCTTATTAAATAAATTCGAGTTGTTTTACATTGGGGTTGGACTACATTGCTGTTGTGGTTGCAGGGATTTCACATGAAAAAACAGTTTATCCGGTTTCCCATTTTTTCAAAATGATTAAGTAATTTGTGAAATGAGGGACGGTTTATTTCAGGAAAGGATAAACATGAAGTCGAAGGTTATAGAAGCTTCTATCAAACAAAACGGGTGAAACAAAAAAACGAAACGAAACAAACGAAACGAAAAAGTGAAAGCGATAATGCTTGAACGAGTAGTTTTGTGAACAGATGAATGTTCTTTTTTTTCGTATTTTTATTGAATCAAACATTGAAATATTAATAGCAATTTAACAACGTAATTATTTTCCCCCACTCCCGTACCATCATTGGAACACTGTACGCCCGCCGCCGCGTCGAGCACTTCCCTTGCTCGGCAGCTCGGCTCAGAGCAAGAGAGCAGACTTTTGTGACGTCACAGAGCATTGCGTTGGCAAGTGTTGCCCTAGACGAAGACATAGGAGGTCGGGGAGCGTATTGACTCGGCAGACAGCGACGCCGTGTCTTCTGTTGCTGCTGACGCTGCGGCCACCAAAGAGCGGCCTTGAGTTCGTGTTACGACCGGAAGGAGGGCGCGTATGTAGGTCGAAACGCCGTAAACTGTGGCATCTCCAGGGCACTATATGCGTGAACCGCGCAAAACAAGACCCCCACGCAGTCCGCCGGTTCGGCGCGCAAAACGATCGCACGTGGATCAGAATTAGGGTAATCGAATTGAGACCGGGCCGAATGATTGAGGCTGTTGAAACGGAGAGCAGAAATGAGGACGAGGACAGATGGGCGATGTTGTTGACAGGGTGTTTGGTAAGGATCGAGCTGTCGGTGGGCATGATCTCAAAGCAGGAGAAAGATCATAACAGGACTTGCCGAGCTGGGCGAAGTGTGGCGTGACGGGGAATTGTGTGATAAAGGGAAGTGCCGGCTGAGGTGGCTCACGGCATCAACTGATGTCACTGCATTGACTAAGAGATCCAAAGGTTCTAGTCCCGACTTGGGCAGGAGTTTTTACACTAGCTATATAGCTAGGACGAATTCAGCTGCTGTCTGAAGCATAATTCTATAGACCGGCTTCTTTGATCGATAGTGTTGCGTGGTTTCTCCGATCCACACCAGGCGAATGTCGAAGCGGTACCCTAACAAACGGGCCACGGACCGCGCGCGATCTTTCCTTCCTGATTTTTGAAATATACTCACCCCTTACTTACGCCCACTTCCCCTTACATGCAATACACATGTCGGAAAACCAGCCAGGACCTTAGAGTTTGTCCCGGCTGGGCTGCTGGTGCGATATATCGGGATGAAAAAATCTCTGCATGTAAATCGTTGCCGGATCTAACCATCTATGGGAAATAAAACCTCCACCTCCGGTGAAAAACACGCACTACGCTTATGGGACTAATGAACTTAGCAGTTGTTGCGCTCGGAAACACGAAGTAAACCGTCAACGAGGGGAAGCAGGGAGTACGTGGCGGGTGAGAGCGGGGCAGTCGTTGGAGGAGAGGACGTGGTGGTTGGTGGCAGAGAGTGGAGGAAACGGGCGGGCATGGTGGTGGCCGTGGTGGAGAGTTTAGAAGCGGAAGCATGAGCGTGTATGGTCAGGGAAGCGCGGCACGGAGTGAGAGGACGTGGCGACGCACGCCCGCGGGCGAGCGGAGGGGCGGGGCGCCCAAGCGATACGAGCGCGCGATCCATCTCGGAGGCAGGGGAGGGGGCCGGCGGACGTGGAGGGGTGGGGGCGGGGCGCGATACCTGCCGCGACCGAGCGCTACGAGTAATTCGCTCGGGAGCGCCCCAGCGGGAGAATAAAACTCCGCGACGGGAAAACATTTCGACAGACGAGCGGCGCGACCCGTAAATCACATTCTGCGCCCTTTGTGTTGAGGCGGGGCGGGGAGGGGCGGGAGGGGACGGAGAAGAATCAGCGATCGCGGGCCGGCGACGGACGACTGACGGCTGACGACCGCTGGACATGGAAGCGTTTCGGAGATAATGCCCGAAGTGAAAGAAACGGTATAGGAAGGGAATACTGGAAATCCCTAAAGATTGACAAGTGTTTCGGGTGGGTGGATGGTTAAATCGGATGATAAGAACGGCGGAAGAAAAATGGTATGGGAGGTGAAAGACAAGGGAAAGGCATAGGAAAGTGTAATGTAATTGTCATTTTACGAATGTAAAGAATTGACGAGGAAGTACAAATAAGTTAGGGATATAAAGACCATTCATGTTAATACATTACAAATATAAGACATGCAAAAATGTTCAGTATAATATCAGATACGTATTCTCAAGAAAAATATAAATAATGTACCTTTCATGAAGAATAAATTCATTAACATTAAGTATGATTAATCAAAGATGTTGTCTGGTATCAACATTTTATTTGGCTGATGATCGTTTCGATCGCGTAGCGATTATCCTTAGAGCTTGTAGCTTCCGGGCCGAAAACAAAGTTCTGCCTTCAGCCCGGAAGCTGCAAGCTCTGAGGATGATCGCTATGCGATCGAAACGATCATCAGCCAAATAAATTGTTGGTACCACACATCATTTATTTATCATAATAAAGAAGGTATCTACGTCACCAGCGATCTAATTAACATTAACATTATTTTATAATTTATTATAATTATAATTGTGAAATGTTAGTCTTTTCTTGCGATTGATTAATAAACTAAATAGCTTTGCCACACCATGTAATTTCTTTAAAAATTTACTCCCGAAAGTCACATTTTCTGGAAGGCGATATTTAGCCTTAGCCAGACTCTTCTCGCTCCAGATTCAGCCAGTGATGTTCAATGACGTAGAAAGTTCACTAACAATATTCAACGGGCTCTAAACAATCTGATTTGTTGACGTGCTCATGAATAGCCATGTTTACTCTCTGACCTCTAATCAACTGCGGTGCTTATTCACAGTGCCAACCTTCAACTATTAATAGCGCAAACAAAGGTATTGTTAGTACCTTCAAAACGTGCATTCAAAAAGCAAATCTGCAGTTTTATTACTTGTGCTGGGTTAACGAGGTCCCTCGAGAAGTGTGTGTGTGTGTGTGTGTGTGTGTGAGTGTGTGTGTGTGTGAGAGTGGGCGTTTGCAGAAAGCATACAGTTCAAACATTCCTATAAAAGGTCAATCCATTGCTGTGTAAATCTGCAACCCATCCCCCAATGACCTCGCTCCCAGGGGTAAACTTAACAGGAATTTTTCCCAATCGAGGATTTAAAACTGCTCAGCAGCAGGTTTCCGGAGTGGAGTGGTATCAAATATTAGAAATGAAAGAGATAAAAAATCTTCATTGTAATAAACACTAGCATTTATGAGGACTCTATCTTAATACAAATTACACAATCTAGTTTACTAAAACGAAAAATAACAGGATTGCAAACAATATTAATAAACATAATAAGCTTAATGGTTCTAGCTAAATAAACAAAACAAGGCAAGATGTCACTAGAAAATGTCAGAATATACACGAATACAATATTACATCGTAGGTCAGAAAACCGTTCATTTCTAGAATGAAATCAACCGTTAATATCACTTTTTAGTCATGGTAGCACAGCCAGCCTGTGACGAAAATTGCTATTAATTGCCAAAACTATTAATAGTGTAAACTAATTCCATATTAAATGAACTACCAAGATATATTTCAAATACATATTGGACAGGGCACATATTAAGTACATAATAGCTGCAAATTAAATTCTTCATCCTCATTAATAGTGTTCACTTTTCTCGTATACATGGAAGATATATTAAAAGACATTTCAACAACACAAAATCCAAATACATCCACATTCCTGCGTGTAATATTTTTTACGGTTCAGAAAAACTAATTTGGGACGAATGAATAAAATTGCTTCTAAAAATATTGCAGTATTGTTTAAGGAAAATAAACACATGAACATTTCACGTAATTTTAACAACTCAGCAAGAAGTTCTCCAGAAACTCTTGCAGTCTTGGCCATGAAATTAAGCAGGCTACAGACCTGTTTAAAACAACCTGTCGCAATAACGTATGCGCTACATCTAATGTACAGGATGATACAGTTGCTGGCAATATGATCTACTATACTGCAGAAGCATCTGGTACTTCGACCCAAGGTTTATATTCATAGTTCCTTCTCCGTGGTGTTGTGGTACGGAAGCAAAGGGACTGTTTCGGCTGCATGCCGGCCTCCGTCATGCCAATTTCCGTCGTGTTAGGGTGGTCAATCTCTTGACCCGACGTGATACTTCAGCCGATAATATTCCCTTCCGGACACTCCAGTTCGGAACGCCGTTACGACAATATGATTAATTGCACGTTTTGTTGATAAAACTTCCGGCCTACTCCCGTCCGCTTTAACGGGGGTTACTGGATTCACTAAACACTCACATATGTAACCTAAGTGTTTGCGAAAAAACTGTATGGAACAGCCTCGTCCTGCATGCAGAATACTTCTTGAAGGTGGCACTATGACTCGCAACTACGGACCAACACGACCCAGAGAGAGAGGGGGGAGGGAAAGGGAGAGAGAGAAAGAAAGAGAGAGGGAGGGGGAGGGAAAGGGAGAGAGAGAAAGAAAGAAAGAAAGAGAGAGAGGGAGGGAGGGAGGGAGAGAGATTCTATAGGAAGAGCCTCATTTGGGCATTATTACTGAAATTACGTCGTTTCGGATAGGTGCTAGTTGCCCGAGTAGGTGCTAGTTGCCCAATTTGAACGAGTTCAAATAGTTGCATTACAAAATATTCCAATGATTGATGTAATATCTTGTGCTACTCCGGCTTCAGATTTTTACTTCAAGCTTCTTACGAGTACATAGGTTGATTTTTGTTTCTACCTTGTTTGCTTGGATTACAATGTAACAATAAATTGCTATTTATTATAAGTGCAAATAGAAGTATATACTAATTATCAATATCTTTAAAATTCATCACGTTAAATAAGCAGAAGTGTTCCTTTTAAGAACCTTCAGATATGTATAAAAAGTTGTGTTCAATTTAAAAATTGTGTTAACCATGTAGTTTTTATTTGCTTCCTTCATTCATTAAAATAGAACCGCTAAAGCAATCACCTCAATACGTGAAGTCAACGTTTTTTGTTTTGAACTCATTTACAAAGTAACAACACATTTATAAAAAATGAATAATTCAAATATTGGTCAAAACCTTCCTCACTTTTGAATAGATTCAAAAATCTTCATTGAAACTGCAACGGTAAAAAAAGTATTTCTTTTAAATATTTCAATCGAAATAGAGAAGCCAATTATTGGAAATCGTTGTATTAAAACTATTAAAATAACGCAGTAGCAATTAGCACATAAAACGTCATTGAGAATGTTCAGATGGCACAGAAATCTGATGCCCTCAAAAATAATGTTGCATGTTCTTTAACACTGAATAAGTCCTTTAACAATTGCTAAATTTACGGTTTCACATGTTTCCAAATATAATTAATATTTGCGTTTTTGTAATATTGTAACAATATAACAAAGAGGTCGAATCAGTTCATACAGTATTTCCTTGCATACGTAGTGCATACCATTTGTCAAAACCGCCATTCTCATTTTTATTAAGAACTAGTCAAATCTGTGGTTACATCGTATCTAGCTCCCTTTCTACAAATAGCGTTTCTCACGCTATTATTTCTTTTCAAATTTTATTTGAATACCTAAGCACAAAATCTGTTGACGTACAGTTCCCGTGAAATATATGTCTATTCCCCCATTGGAACACTACATCTCCGCCCCCCCCTCCATTTATCTCGGCGTCGGCATTCGCATTCGAAGTGTGTGAAGTCGGGTGGCGCGCCGCGCGGGCCATCGTTCGCAGCCTGTCACCAGCGCACCCCCCTCCCCCCCCCCGGAGCTCCGCCTGCGGATATTTCCAAACTTCCGCGACGCACGCCCGACTAAGACGCGTGTCCCGGAGTTTACAGTGCACGGCGGATTCGCGCCGTATATAACGCCGCCGACGACGTGCGCGCGGCGGGGAAGGGTGGGGGCGCAGCCGGGTGGGCGGGATGGGGTGGGGTGGGATGGGGTGGGGTGGGGGTGGCGGAGGGAATGGCAAAAGAAACGAGGTGGGGCTTTGGGGGGGGGGTAAGAGGAGAAAGGGAAGAGTGAAGAGGTGGCACGATGTGAAGGTAAGGTGAAAGTGGGGAGGGTCCGCTCGTTACCGCTTTATTTTGCCCCATCGCTTCCGCAGTTCCTACTTTCGCTCCTCGTGATGCTATCCCCGATCATTGCCCGCCTGTGCCACCTCAGTCTTCGCCTCCCCCACCGTCACCTATGACGCCTCTTTGCCTACCCTTGCTGTTCTTGCCATCGTCTATTTCGCTGCCCACTCGATGCCGTCTTCTATATTCCAACCCATCCGCATCTCCTTCCGTCCATCTGCCGCATTCCATGCATCCAACTTTCTCTTCCGCCTTTCTTTCATCTTTTTTTCCTCCACATCTTCACTTCGTCTGCGGTCTTTGCTTTCTTCAGCTACATTGTATTATTCGCAATAATTACATTCATTTAAACACATTTACGTTACATTCATTCCTCAATCTTTGCGTTTGTTTCCTTTGCAATCTAGACCTAAATCTACTAACCTTAGTTCGTTTTTACGAACTCTTCCACTGCTACGTAACAACAACCGCTGCCACCTACCCTATCCACATTCCCCGTTGCCGTCCCCTCCTGTACTATCACTGCCCTTTGCTCACCCCAGCTTCCCCCATTGCCGCTCCCGCCCCCTCCCGCCCCTCCGCAGAGTTTGCGCTGCGCGGGTATTCGGCGCGGGCGGAGGATGTTCAGAATCCCGTAGCGAATACCGGGGCGGGCGAGGAGACCGCGGCGCGGGTATAAATTATGATACAGCGTCGGCGGGGGCGGCGCGCGAGGGCTGCGCGGCGGCGGGGGGCGGGGGCGACGCGGGCGAATCTCCGATACGCGCGGGCGCTTGGGCGGGCGGGCGGACGCCGTGTAATGGGCCACCTCCGCCTCCGGTGATCCATCAGCTCGCGG